>CM067373.1:132743002-132780002 GCA_034401795.1 Chaetoderma sp. LZ-2023a
CAGTTGCAATGAAGATGAGCTAGAGATGGGATATGCCGACGATGTGGACTTTATAGATGAGGAAAAGAAACCCCTTGATGAACTTCTCCCAATAGCTGCAAGCAAACTAAAAATTGAGAATCTCTTTATGAATGAATCCAAAACAGAGTTCACCCACATATACCTATCTACAAAGCATGAAGCTAAAGAAAATGACGATCCACTCCATGGCGGCGAACCATGGAGGAAAAGTACAATCTTGGGCTCACTGCTTTGCAGTACTGCTGACATTGCTGCACACTGCATCATGGGGAACATAGCTTTCCAGTCCTTCTGGAAGCTATGGATTCGTAGATCAAAAAGACTACGTCTATACAATGCAACCTGCGTATCCTTGATGATGTATAACTGTAACAGCTGGGCAGCTCCAAAGGCAGCTTTAGACAAACTTGACGCCTGCCACCGCAAACACCTACGCACCATCACTGGACACCGGTGGCCAGAGAGCATAATTTCCAACGATGCACTACACAAGATGTGTAATACGCTGCCGCTGTCTGTAAAAGTCGCCCAGCAAAGATGGTCCATGTTTGGCCATGTGCTAAGGATGACAGAAGACACACCAGCACAGAGAACCTTGGAATTCGCCCTACTCGGAGCCAGCAAATACAGAGCCCGGAGAGGACGTCATTGCATAAATCTGCTAAGCGTGCTACGAGGTGACCTCAAGAAAGCAGGATTAGGTACACTCAAGTCAAGAATGGACCTGAGGAAGCTAAGGATTTTGACTGAGGACAAGACACAGTGGGCAAAAGCGAAGAAGGACTGATTGCAGCTGTAGGATGTTTCTACTACTACAGCCGCAGAATACAGTAATCATACATACAAAGTGGATAAGTAATTTTCAAGATAGAGCTCCGGACACACACTTGATCGCAATACCCTCTTTTCCTTATGTGGCAAGGGTAATTAGACGCATGTTTACAAGAATACACAATAGCTTCACTGTGAGCTAGAGATACCGAGATACTACAGGCAATAACAACAAATATCAGAAGACGGCATATCCCCCCCCCCCATCCCCCACCCCGGATCCAAACATTTCGGATAAACATACATCGTAGCTAAACTGTAGTTGTGTTGACATCTGGAAATGATTGCCAAAGATGGACGGACCGACAGACTGACACACATACATTCTATACAGACGCATAGACGTACATGCATACAAATAGCACATGTACATCTTCAGGTGGTAATGAGAATCCTTGCTAAGTTTCAATAGAATCACAGCTAAATTGTAGGAGTTGTGTTGACAAGAAATGATTGGTACTGCAGTTTATGTATCGGCTTAAAGGTATTCAAAGGAAGATAACGCTGTAATGAATAATTTTCTGGCCGCGAAAAACCACATGCACATCTTCGGATGGCAATGACTAGATTTACCATGTTTCAAAAGAATTGTAACTAAACTGTAGGAGTTGCATTGACAAGGATTTACCGACATACAAACATACATTTTGGACAGATGGATGGATGTACAAGTATACGGATAGCACATGCACATCTTCATGTCGTAATGATAACACTTACCAAGTTTCAAAAGAATCGCAGCTAAACTGTAGGAGTTGCGTTGACAAATGATTGGCAATGCAATTTATATATCGGCTTTAAGATATTTAAAGGGTGATAACTCTGAAATGAATAATATTTTGGCCGCGAAAGAAGCAGATGCACACCTGCACATGATACTGATAATGTGGACAACATTTAAAGTTAATCCATTGAGACCTCTAGGAGGAGTTGCGTTGACAAGAAATGATTGTTAGAGATGGATGGACTGACAGACGGACATACATACATTTTGGACAGACGGACGGACATACAGGTACACGGATAGCACATGCACACCTACACATGGTAATGATAACACGTACCAATTTAAAAAATGATCGGAGCTAAACTGTAGGAGTTACATTGACAAGAAATGATTGGCAATGCAGTTTCTGTATCGGCTTTAAGATATATAAAGGGGGATAACCCTGTAATGAACAATATTTCGGATGTGAAAAAAGCACATGCACATCCGCACATGATACCGATAATGTGGACCAAATTTTAAGTTAATCCATTGAGACCTCTAGGAGAAGTGCGTTGACAAGACGGGGACAGATGGACGGATGGGCATGCTGATCGCTATATCCCCCACCCCCGTCTTCCAGACCAGTGGTGGTGGGGAGTGGGGGGGGGGGGGGGGGGGGGGTGTGTGGGGGTGTGTGTGGAGGGGGGGGGGTGATAAAAATGGCCCGCTCTTGGCATATGAGTCATTTTTAGTGACTGTCCAGGTTTTTCACGATCCATATATGAACCCTGTGGTGAAGACAACAACAAATTAAACTAATGGGTGCATGACTGTCGGCTAAGTTAGCACATGGAAATTGAAGCCGCACGTTGCCAGTGCGTCAATAAAATAAAAATACATATACTGCCAGAGCCGTGCTGGAGTCGGAGTACAATAGGGGTAACAAGCCTAGGATTGAATCGTGGCAGGTGCATCCACAGATAGTCCCATATGAATCGTCAGTGTGTCAGTGTGTCAGTATATCAGACATGTGAAACGCCTTAAATGGACACTGATAAAATCTGTCTGGAAATAGGTAAGTTAGGTATGGAGAAAGTATGGAATTTCTGCAGAAAGCAAATATGAACATCATTCTGGTGAGGAGAGCAGTTTTTTTATTTAGATTTAGTGTTTTTACTGACGTTTCATTATGCTGACATTAAGATGATTAAGTAAGTAGAATTGCTGATATGCACTGTATGAATGTGTTGTGCTATATTTCAGGTGTTGCATGCAGGGAAGTTGCTGACGGAGAACTATTGCCTGTTTCCAGTAGGGTATGGACATCACTGAAGATGAAGCAAGTGGAAAGCTGGATGTACCTATTGATCTTCACCACAGGGTTCATATATGGATCGTGAAAAACCTGGACAGTCACTCAGGGAATATTAAAATTAAAATCCAGGCCTGGCAAACTTGTAAAAACTGTACTTTTTCATATAAGTCATGGAAAAGTGATGAGAAATCAGAAAACCTCCACTGTGTAGAATTATGCTATAAAAATTGTCATGACAAAAAAAGGAAACGGAGGCAATAGGCAATCTGAATGCATCTAGCATGTTTAGATTTCATATGTGTATGAACACTGACCATTATTATAACCACAACCAGACTGTAGTGGTCTAACTCTTGGACAGTTTCCATTTGTATGTCAAGAGACCATTTTTGAAAATTTACCACTCGAATGACTGACTCGGTAACAGAACCAGTCATTTTCAGTGATAGATTTTCAAAAATGTCTCCTGCAGATGGACTCTGATTCAGCGAACTCTTGCTTTTCTTGACTACTAAATAACTGAACATGATAAGTAACCGTTTAAAGGTAATAATTTGTCAGGAAAACAATATTTTTGAGTGGATTGTACAATTGCATAGCAAGACAAGAGAACTTTTTGAAAATTTAACAGTGGAAAGACTCTCGATAGCAGAAACAGTCTTTCAAGTGATAACCTTTCAAAAGTAGTCTTGTCCTGTAAATGGACAAGACTTGCATCGTTCAGCAAAATTAGCTTTTCTTGACTAATCTTGACCATTGTTAAATGGTAGAACACAGGATAAGTAACCATTTAAAGGTCATAATTTGTCAGAAAAGCTAAATATTTGTGCTTATCAAGTGTCCTTTTACAGGATAGGAGAAGGCTACTTTTTGAAAATTTACCATTGAAATAACTCTTGGTTAGCAAGTTATGGGCTCCAGTTGTAAATTTTCTAAATTATGATCTCTGGGCCTACAAATGAACATTCATCAAGACCTATGTGCCTTGAAAACTTATAAATTTCAAGGGAAAAGTCAGTGCAATGTCAGAGAATATATACTTCAAAGCCCTTAAGAATGGTGAACCCTGTATATTGTTATAATGGCATAATGATGTCAATGATATGATGATGTCATGATAATAATCAAAATAATAATATTAAATAATAATGATGGTAACGGTACTAGTGATTGTAATAATGGTGATTATAATGTTTGTAATGATAATATGTACATAGTTATTTGTAAATATTGTTCATTTGAGTATCCCATATGTGACAATGTGACAGGGTTTTGTAAATAAATCGAAATTGTATTATAATTGTAGTAATGGTATAATGATATAACAATATAGTGACAATGATGGTAAATATATCTTTTAAAAAACAATGATAATATACAAAGAAACTGTCTTTGTTCAATATCACCTTATCGCCAGAAATGTTTTAATTTGCATTGCAGGTATGCTTCATAATTCAATTTCAAAGCAAGCACACAGGTAGGCTGATGAATATTTTAAAATCAATATGACTTGAAGCCGCCATAGACAACATCATTTGAACTTTTGATGGTCAAGATTTGTCAAGAAAATTTTACCTATAATTTTTGCTTAGTGAATGGCCATGCATGCATGGTTTCCATGCAAGGAAGTTGCTGACGGAGAACTATTGCCTGTTTCCAGTAGGGTATGGACATCACTGAAGATGAAGCAAGTGGAAAGCTGGATGTATCTATTGATCTTGACCACAGGGTTCATATATGGATCGTGAAAAACCTGGACGTCACTAAAAATGATTCATATGCCAAGAGCGGGCCATTTTTATCACACACGACGTGCTCGGACCCTTGAATACCATGGATGACGGAAATAAATACATCCTCGTATTGCAAGACTATTTCACAAAGTGGGTAGAAGCATTTGCTTTGCCGGACCAAGAGGCATCCACCATAGCAGAGGTCTTGGCAAGCAATGTGTTCTGCCGGTTTGGTATGCCTTATGAGTTGCACTCCGATCAGGGAAGTAATTTTGAGAGCCGGCTCATATCAGAGCTCTGCATATTGTTTCATATCGTCAAAACAAGGACGACTCTGTATCACCCCTGTAGTGACGGGATGGTGGAGAGATTCAATAGAACTCTCGCGGAGATGCTTACAAAAGAAACATGCCTTGATTGTAGAGATTGGGATCTACAGTTCCCATGTGTACTCATGGCTTACCGCACTTCAGTACATTCCAGCACGGGTTACACCCCTGCTCGGTTAATGTTAGGCCATGAATTAGCCTTACCCCTGGATCTGGCAATGCCCCGGATACCAGAAGAGAAAAATTCACCATCTCGCTATGTTGAACTCTTGCGGCAGCGGATAGAACAAGCCCATGAGTTAGTGAGAGAAACTATTAACTTCACACCGGCGGCAAAAGACATGGCATGTCTGGAGAGTGCATGGAGATCCATATGAAGCCGGAAGGATGGTCCGGGTACATGATTCCCGACAGTCTGCAAACGTGCCAAGTAAACCAGTGGAAAGGCCCCTATGTGGTAGTAGGTAAGACGTCGGATGTGACCTACCGTATCCATGCTTCAGATGGCCTGACCTCAGTCATCCACTCGATCGACTTAAACCGTGTGTCAGTGATGAGCCAGCACCAGAGCTCGGGCTGGGTGGGTCTCGTGACACCGGTACCCAGACAGATATTTCTACAGAAAATAGTATTCCCCCGATTAGCGCAGAGCACTGCGGTGCCAGTTCGACCCAACTTCTACCAAGCCAGAATGCAGGTGAACAAGCAGCTAATGCTGATGACGATGATGAGATACGTACTCGCCCTCTCCCTCCTCAGCACGGGTCTACTCGATCTGGGAAGCCGTATCGGAAGAACTTTTTGTTTTTTGGAAAAGCTGTTCCCCGATCTCTTCCCATTCCCACCCACTTCATGCTATGCCCCCCATTATAGAGTTACAAGCGGAAGCTAAGGCTGACCCAAGCCATGCTTCCTTTGGTGTGGAACATATGATGAATAGCATGGAAGCGAAGAGGCTAGATGAAGCCTTGGTGTGTCTAGAACCGCAAAACCGTACAACTAGGTGTACCCGCCCACGCCCCAAAACTGCGAAACCACACCCCTCCCAAGGGACACCCTCTCCTTAGTGCCCACCACCGCTATCACTCCAATTCGCATCCCTCATCTATACACCAAGTTTGGACATCACCGGCCCAGTCCATTTCACACTCCACTCGTCGTCTGTTGACTGTCAATCTTCAGATATGAGAGACTGCTGCTACAGAGGAGGTGGCATCCCGCACCGCACTGACCAACACCCCCCGCGGTGGGCAGGGAAGCAGCCTGTTCAGCAGACTCTCGGCTCCAATTTTCCCGGTGTCTAAAAACTACGACAGGACACCAGCCATCGTATAACGGGATATGACCACATCCCCCTGTCCAAAGGCCACCCTCTCCATTAGGCCTACCATACTCCCCCGTAAGCAGTCAGGACATCACACCACAGACAGAACGTCATCACATACAGAATACACTTGCCCTCAAGGCTGGATACGTCAATTCATCATTGCGCGTACATCACATACATACTCGGTTATACTTAGCATAACAGAGACATTCAACACCAGCAACAACATCGTTTAGCAGCACCTATCAGTATTAATTAATTCCCGGTAGAGACGTAAAAAATCCCGCAACAGTTCCACCCGCACCAGATGCGGAAGAAATAATATCTCCCGCAACCCCCCCCCCCCTCCCACCTCCCGCAATAACAACAGACTCAGCGTTCACCAGCGTGGAAAACTGGAATGTGCACACTTCGCTTTAACATTGCCATCATACAGCAGCCCGGACCTCCCGACAACAACATTATCATCAACAAACAACAGCCAAGAAATCTGCCACGCACCCCTTCTTATCTAGTTACGGGAGAACTGATCATATGGATAGAAGGATTGCACGACAGCCATCTATAGTACCCGTCACGGGAGAAATGTTTGTCCAATGCCCCGCCCTCTCCCACGACGTCGTACGGGAACAGCCAAGACTACATACATCAGTTACATGTAATAACAGTATTATTAAGAGAGCAAGAGGCCCGCATTGTCATCAGTCACGAGTAGGATTTTGCTACCGAAAAGTTGAATTCGATAATTGATTGATCAAAGTTTACGACAGCATCCGACAGGTCATCTGCGCTCTAAAGTAACTCTGTCCCACCCACGTAAAACGTCACTTTCACCACAGCACAAGTATCATCCACAGATAACCAGCCATGCGTATCAAACTCAAATCACCAACATGTCAGGAACATGGACACTCAGGTTGACTGTATTCACAATCTCCAAACGATGGCATTGTAAATTGTAACACTGTGTGCTCCCACTTCCGAGTTGTACTGTAATTTAACCATTATTGAGTGGTATCAATGTGTCCGGTCTAGGCAGTGACGGAGCTAGTTCTACCCATTGAGGAGAATGCTTGGCAGCCCTCCCGCTCGGAAAACGCAGCTATCTTGTCGGGATCAGTAACTTTGATCTACCGCCTGAATAGATCTGTTTAAACCATACATCAAATTACCTACAGCTTTACTGTTATATTTTTGATTAAGAACACAACTGCTCTACCATGCTACAAATCATTAGCGCACGGGCCATTAAAGTGGCATCAAAAATCTAACAGTATAATTACAAAGAGAATTTCAAAAATTCTTGTCTCTGCGTTCTAGTCCACAATCAACACGGGCTGAGAACTACCTTTTACAGACAAATACAAGACGCATGTTTAAGAACCCGCGCAAATAAGGACATTATTTTATACGGAATCTTGATATAACATATATTTCCATATCTCGCATCTGCAAAGACTACACCTCAGCAACAGTATTTCGGCCATCGCCATAAACAGCACATATGTTTCCGATCAACCACATGTTTCGAAGGACCACATAACCTTTACTGCTATTTCCAGTAAATTGGATCAAACGCTTTAAACAAAAGAGCCCAAATATGCAACTACCACAGCGTGATGGAGGAGTGGTGAGGGTGAGTCAGAGTAATTACCGCTGACGTCACCAGGATCCCACACACCCCATCGGGCGCTCCAGGCTAAAAATTAAAACAGGCAAGTTTATAAGCATCAAATCTGTAAAACCGCATCACGCTAATTAAAAATTAATGCTCCACGTGAATAAGTAGTACCCTATTTTTATGTTGATCGAAGAATTTGAATACGCTAAGGTAAGTTAGTGAGCCCTCTTATAATTAAAAGTACTCCCTTTATACGGGAGAAATTAAATCTGTGACGCTTAGAATGGGAAAGAGAAAAACTTTCCATATAGTGAATCACCTTCAAAACTTCCAGATGTGGTCATCCGCCATCTATGACGTCACTAAATAGCATAAAAGGAGGACGCACGCTCTGAAACTTCGTCTTCCCGTCAAAACTCGACACCAGGGGAAAACAAATAGCATTAGTCTTCTTTGGTGTCGAAAATTAAATTCTGCTGTTTCTTTATTATTAATTCATTATTACAATACTTGGCCTGGAAAGTTAGAAATGAAGCGAGATAGGGATTTAGGTTTTAATTAGGTTCCCGCAACCAACTACTATGCGGGAACGAGATGACACTCCTCGAGGATTTAGCGTTGTCGGATTCATCTGAAGAAGAATCGGTACCAGTTTCGAAAAGATTCCCATGCAGCTCGTTATTAGTCAGCGGAGAATCCTGTACCAGAACTTTTACGAGAAATTCCGACCGCACTCTTCATGTTAACAAGGATCATCTCCTCCAGACAGCCTTCTGTATAACGTGTCAATATCTCTATACTGCTACCCGCTATGGAGTGACCCATGTGCTCCGTCATAAGCACTGTGTGTTAGAAGTGACATTAATTCCTGGGGAAGAAAGCGAGGATCGTGCCGCTTTAGCCACACATTTTGAATCTTGGTTACCGATTAAAGTACTCCCGACCGAGAAGATAGCCCGCACGAAGAATACTACCCGCAGACATCCCGTTAGTCATCGTCCTCCTGCGGCTACCTTAGCTAATACACCAGCAGCCAGACGTGAAATTCTACCCTCAGTCATGCCCGGGAGCGCTATGCCATCTCCACACCAGTCCTGAAGCAGTGCAAGGAGCACAATTCCTCCGCAGAATCCAGTCCGGCAGCACCTACATTAGTAACCAGCAACAAAACCATAACCACTACACCCGCACCCTTATTGTCCGGAGCAATCGCGTCCAGTCAGCCTATATTGGTAGTTATCACGCCACCTACGGACATGGAGATTCCAAGCTACCCGCAGTTGCCATCTCCTCCTGACCTGACGTATCGCTCACACGCAGGACATCCAGATAGTGAACGCATCTTAGCATTAACAATTCATCCACCACGACCAACCACCGTCAGTCGCGGGACCCAGACTCAGTGGGGAAATTTTTCGGCAGGAATGTGATCATTTGTGTTACAGCAGAACATCAGTGGTGCGATTCAAGGAAAATTACTATTTATTTATTTTTTAAATACTTTTCTTTTTATATATGTTAGATCAATTGAATCCCGTCCCTGAACACCCATGCGAGCTATTGTTTAGAAATAATTGACTAAATAAAGTTAAAGAACACACCAAAATATTAAAACAAAAAAAAGAAAAAGAAAAGACCTGGAAAAATATTTCCAGGTCAAAAATTTAAACTAAAAGTATGCCTCGCCTCTCCTCTTTGGCACCTCTATGTGCTCTGTCTCTTGAATACGTGTCCATTGCATCACTACTCCTCTCCGGCCATGCGCCTACCCGGGAAGTCTATAATTCCCACCTAGCGTACGTCCATTCGTCGATCCGCAATGCATGATTGTTTGCCACGGATGTCAAACTAGGAGGGGATGGTGTAGTTCGGATCGACCAGTCAGGTGCCGGCCATACCAGTTAAGCTGGGTACGCGCCACCCATCCTGGATTCGTTCCCTGAACACGCCCCCTGGGTATAGCTATAAGCGTATATTGGCCTATGAGAGAGACTGCGTTGTAAAAACGACTATGGTCATTAAAGCGTGCAGCGCGCGCTTAGTACTATTTTTGACAGAGCACTTATTTCACGATAGGATGTCGCTTTTAGTGTACCGAGTAGGTACATTATAATCCTTTCCAATTACTTGTTCCCGCCGAATCTGGCAGAATTCGACCGGCTTTCCGAAATTTCAAAATCGGTTAAGAAATGGCCGAGTTATCCACGGAAAATCCCTTTTTGATTATTTTCAAAATATTGCCGTGACATCGTAACGTGTACGCAGAAATTCTGGAATGTTCTAGAACATTCGACTGCGTCATTATTAGCTACGCACTGATTGGCTAGTGCTCGACCGATGATTGGTTGAAACCTGCGCCTATGACATCACAGGTAGTATAAAAGGAGATGAAATCCAGAACCAGGGGCCGAATGGGTTGGATCGGTATGCATCTACTATCAGCAAGGCAGGCATTAAGCAGATCACTTCTGTTTCGGGAGGTTTCTCTTCCGTAGCCACAGCAGCCATCCAACCCACCGCACTAAAAGCAATCTTGTATCTCCCAATTGTGTGGGAGCATTTTTGGAACTTTTGAATATTGTTCACGAATACATCAAGAAATAACTCGGAACACAAACTTGCGGTGAGACCTTTCCCGGCCTGAATATGTGATTCTACAGATGTAGAGGCAGCGATGTTCTTTGGTGGATGACTCGCCAGATCTGCCGGCCATGCCAAAAAGTGGTTATCCAACCTACCCAGCACTGATGTCGTGCAGGTTTATTTAACTTTTTGACAGCAGCAAGTAAACATTGCTTGGTACGCCTTCAGAGCTAACTGACGTATCCCGCACCGTTAAGCTTAGTTATGTATCTTCATCCATATTCAACAACCCCTGCTTATGAACGGGTTGTTATTAACTTCCATCCATACCATCGGTGTATGGGAACTTTCGTCTTAGCAGTAATGTTATTGTATCGCTTACTGACTACTCGTTTGACATTCTATATTGGGATTACAGTCCTGAGTTCGATCCGCTCCCGTCCTGGACTGCATGCGGGAACTGACATGCAGGAACTTTCCAGCTTCCAGAGAACGCGTCAACTCTCGTCACACCAAAGATGACGTATCAATTTCAGTAACACGATAGCCCATGCTTAAGAATGGCTACCGATTATTCAAGTAGCTATACTTATCATTTTAATTATTCCGTTAATTACAGCTTTAATAATTATACTTCATCTGTATAAACAGGTCCGATGACTAAAAGGTACCGTAACGGTCTTAGGACCCCTAGTTATAATTTCTGTATCTGTTTACAGTTATTCTTATTTTCTGTAAGGTGTTTTTTACTAACCGCACCATAGTAGGTTTCTCAACCTGTACTTTATATATTATTCTGATCATTTTACATTGTATTGTTTATTCTGGTTAGTTTTATATATGGCAAGTAGGCATCAGTTTATATGTTTTGTTTATTTATAGAAAAATATAGGACTGCAGTCTACGTAGGAAACACTATACAGCAACATTTATATATGCAGCATGTTCTCCCGCCACCAACAATTTTTAACTGAGGTCGCTGTCCGTGCTATAACTCTGTTTAGCCCGGCATGCTACCGACTAAAAACCTTTCTATTCAGCTCGATAGGATAGGTTCAATATGATTAGAGACAATTTCTTCATTAGGAGACACATAGTGTACGCCTCATTTCTGGTAGTTGCGATAATTTAGCCCTGCACTCCGGCAAGGTTGTGTAAAATTGGCCAACATACCTAAAGGGCCTCATATTTTTAAGTTGTTGTCTCTCTTCATGTTCCACTAAGCCTTATGGCTTCTTAATTGTTTGGATGTCCCTATCCGCACCGTGGACTGATCCGACCCTGGGAAACTATTGGGGTTTCTGAGCGGTGATGACCATGGTGTGGTGTCACACACATTTCCCGCATATCTTCTGATACTTAGTAGTTAGTTATCCTTGCCAAGGTAGGAAGCACTGCGAAAACATATCTTAATTATTATTTCCTTTTATCTCCTGGACAATCCCCCCGCACCGCAGTGCATAACTGGGCAACTTGCGTTTAAACCTAACATCAGGTTAAAAAGATAGCTCCGTAGGACCTGGTGACGGGCGAGAGGCGCATCCCCACCGAATTCCGTAAGAATGTCTGGGCATGATATTAAGATCTATCACGCCCTCATGGGAAGGACATTCATGGTGGGTATTCGTCTCTCTTACCCCCAGCATAACGATAGATCAGTTGCCTAAACTTGCTTTTGTGAAAAGTAACCAATGTCCTGTGACGTTTTATGTGGTTATGGAGCAAGATGTCTAGATTCTTACCCAGTTCGGCGATCTTGTGAAGTAACATGTATGCACGGTCTTCAGTATTGATGTCTTAGGGCATCCGTTCTCAATGACAGCCGTATCTAAAAGCTAGGTAGACACCAGCCATTTGCGGCCTAAAATAGTTCTTGTCTTTTAAAACTAAATATTAGGATAGGCATAGAAGAAGGCCCGCATAAATAAAAGCGGCAACTACTAACTCAGCATATTGAAAACTACATAAGACGGTGACATGGGAATCACTCGTCCTGTCTTCACGTAAAACAGCACGCAACCTTAGTCATAATTTTATCGTTTTTTCATTACAGCATTTTAGGTGAACAATAGAGTAAGCCTTTTTGGCCAATACTCTTCTCCCGCTTTAAGCAATGGCGACATTTTTCTGTGACGGAGGCCCGCGCAAGGCACTTTCCTCTCGCAAGGATTCAGTGGCGATGGCCCACGCGAGGATAATACTCCTCACCCAAACTAGCACTAGGAGTAGTGCCCGTGTGAGGCACATGGCTTTTCGACACTATAAAAGATAATTTTCTTTCCTTTCAGCTTAGAGGTATAATAGCTTATATTAAGTTAATTAGTTATCACGTGTATGGGAGCCTCCCTTGCGGGGACACCTCTGCGGACCTACGAGTCTGTGTGGTACCTCCGGGAGCCCCACCTTTAAAAGTTCATCAGGTTGTCTCTATGTCTTGTATTTTCGTATGCTGATTTTCATCTAGCATACTTGATGGTCTGTTTAAGGTAAAATCATTGTATACTTATTTTAATTAGGTCACCAATCAAATCTTGTAAGTCCATAGATCACGAAATTGCTATGGCCAGGCATACCGGTGACACAAACTCTTGGGATGAGACTGTAGTGTTTAATGTTCGCAACGATGGTCGCACGGCCCAACCGGAATAATTGAGTTCCACCGGCCTTAGGAGCCGGTCTTCGTTACCCATAGGGCAGTATCGCACAGGATCCGTAACCCCCGAGACCGCAAGCTAACCAGCGTCATCACTCGTCGTGCACATGCAGCGCAGCGAGTCGACACCAGACATCGGAGTGGCCCGACACTACCCCGCGAGATACACGACTAAAAGTTGTCAGATGCCAATAATTTACGTACCGATATCTATGTACCCTGTTTGTAACCAGTTTTCGAACATCTAGGCATGCAGAACTCAATATGTATTATTATGTACTAATGCTGTACGAAATATTGCACGATTCTACCATCAAATATCATAATTACCAAGTATGTCCATGTAGTTACTTATTCGCAATATGTCCCCATTCAAAGATAGTTGGTTCACATTAGCCACAATCAGATAGATGTCGATAGGTCCTGGCATATCGCTTGTAATATGTTCGGCTCCAGAATTTCACTGATATGTTTACATAGATATATATGAATGCATTAATAAAGTATAGAGAAAATTCTACTATGAAGTAATTTCGAAATACGCAATTTAGTTGCAACTTGCAGTTTTCAAATGCTAATAATTTACTATATATTCAGTATCAGACTCTCTGTACTCGGTTTGTAACCAGGCTTTCGAACACAATACCATCTAGAACTCACTAGATATTCCACAATTCTATCATCAAATATTTCTTGCAATAATGTGAAAATCTTTCTATATATCCTATAATTTAGCTCCATATAGAATCTGAATTATCAAACAAAAAACTCAGAATTTACGCAAATGGTCAACAAGATGGATGGAAAGATGGATGGACTGCCCCAAAATATAATCTGCTTCTTCATATAGCCCATAGCTAATCATATCCATGGCCGATGCCATTACAACCATCTTAGAGATATGACACTACCAAGAAACTATCATTATTACAATCGCAACCACAATCAGCACTACGTGGGAAGGGTAAGAAACTGTAAATGATAGTCAGAACCTATGTAATATTGAATGTTAATATAACAAGATAAACACATTTCTCTCTGTCCTGCAAATATATTGTCAATTTATCACATGTCTAATGTCTATCTTTATAGTACATTGAACTTAACTTGAAGCTCACGTCTTCCTATATTACATAGTGCCGATGTCATTTTTACATGTATAATTTATTTTTTGTTCTATGTAGGGGTCCACGGTCTAGATATAGTCACTGTCTTTGGTGGGCAACCTGTTGTGCTACTGCAAATTGTATATTATATGTAAAAATGAATTTGAAACTCGACTTGAATTATAATAATCTCCGGACACGCTATTTGCCATTGATGCCTTGCATCAATATGTGTACTTGTAATTATAGTGATTGATCACATGGGCCGACAAGAGAAAGAGTGCGAATGACTTGATAACATAAGGCGGAGATTACGGTAAATCGTATAAACAACGATCATGAATTAGGAGATTGTTGATTAAACCTTTAAGTCTACAGACTGGAACACACACCCCCCCCCCCCACCCCCAGCCCAGACCTCCCTTGTGGGTTGGTCTGTTATTTTATTAACCACTATAAAAACATACTTACCATTCAATCACTACTTGCTAAATCAATTATCTGCATTTAGCTATCAGAATAAGATTTTTATGCCTGCATACACACCTCCCCATGCCTATTCCTATTAATATGGACCCTCAACCAGGCTACTGGTTAAGTCCATCTCCAGCATACTGACAGCTATAGACTGGCACCAGTCTATACTCAACCCATAGTGACGCTTGCCACTAAGCACGCTTGCGCATGCGCACTGGAGCCCAAATAGGAAACAGATTCACTTTTTTAAATTTAAGTGCTAAATATTAAAGGCCAATTCTCAAACCTTAGCACGCGGGGTGGCTGAGGTCAGGTCGTAGTGATTGAACGGTAAGTATGTTTTTATAGTGGTTAATAAAACAACAGACCAACCCACAAGGGGGGTCTGTGGGAGGGGGGGGGGGGGCGGGGGTTGTTATTACACCACAAAAACATCCATTACCGTTCAATCACTACTTGCTAAACCCGTAGATTTGGCCAATGCCCCATTTAAACATTAGGTGGGAGGAGATTTGAGAATCAACAAACAAGAATAAAAACTGAACCAATCTTACCCAAATGTTAATAACATAACATAATAGTGCATTTAACTCAATCACACCGTGATTAACAAATAAGGAAAACTTGAACTTAAATAAAAAAATAAAATAAAAATAAATAAAAACCAAAAGACTCTCACCATTTCTCACAGACGCACAGTCCTAACGAAAATGGTGGAAAGTGCTTGGTAAATGGTCTTCGGCTTTTTTAGTTAAAATAGTAATGTTACGAAAGAAGGAGGCTGCTGCACTCTGGTCTTTGAGATAAAAGGATGTAAAAGTGGATTCAGATTTCCATCCTGCCACCTGCATAACCTCATCTAAAGACGAACCGTAAAAAGAGCGAAAGAAGTAGCCATACCTCTAACGCATGGGCTTTAATCTGAGAGAGATTAATTTGATCCGGTGAGGCTATCTCATAACAAAGATTAATTGTCTCACAAATCCATCTGGCAATCGTAGATTTTGAGACCGGCTTAGATAACTCTTCCGCGTAGGAAACCCATAAATGGGATGGATCGACTCTTTTTAAATCGGTTCGCTGTTTGTAGGTTCTTAATGCCCTAACAGGACACCAAAATTTAGCGGATAGCGAAAAAGACGATAAAGATTTTAAAATGATCGGACTAGCAGGAAAGCGGTTAGACTGAGTTTTAGATAAAAAGTCCCTTCTGGGATATAAAACCAAACCGTTTCCTGAAACCATAAATCTATCCTTTTCAGCAGAAAGAGCATGAATCTCTGAACGCCTTCTAGCAGAGGCAGCAGTAACAAGAAAAACAGCTTTGAGAGTTAAAAGCTTAATACTGATAGAAGAAATAGGTTCAAAATAGCGACCTGCCAAAGCTTGAAGAACCAAAGCCAAATTCCAGGAAGGTAAAGGCTTAGCAATCGGAGGACGAATATTACCTAGACCTCTAATAAAACTATTAAGAGTCTTAGTATCCTTGACATCAGCATTCAGAAGACAAGGAAGGGAAGATGCCAGAAAAAATCTATATCCCCTGACCGTATTAGCTGACAAATGTAAAGAATCAAACAGATAGGATACAAAATCTAATATTTGTGGTATAGAAACAGAATTGGGAACGAAACCTTGGTCTGAAAACCACCCACCAAATTTTTTTTTAGATCAACCCTTGTAAACTCGACAGTTCCCTTCTGGCAGAGTCAATAATTTCCCGAGATCTTGAAGAAGCCTTATTCTCGAGGACCTCAGACTCGAGATTCTCCGAACGCAGATTGAAAATTTCTGGATTTGGATGCACACAAAGGCCTCTCACTTGAGATAGAAGATCCTGGGATACTGGAAGAAGACGAGGGAAGTCTACCAGAAGATCTAGAAGGTCTATAAACCAAATCCTCTTGGGCCAAAAGGGAGCTATCAGAAGAACCTCACAATCTTGGTCCTTGACCTTCTTCAAGACTAACGGAATCAAATTGTTGGAGTGAAGGCATAGGCGGACATTCCTGTCCAGGACTGAGACAGAGCATCCACCACCAGGGGCCAGTTTCACAAAGGTGCGTAAGTATGATATTGGACATAAATATGGCGTAAGTACGGTAGGGGGCGTCTATCGGGTTTCACGAAAAGCGCGTAACTTGCGCGGGGGGCGTAAATATGGTCGTAACTTAGGCGTGCTGAGACCCACGCATAAGAAAGACCAAAACGTCTAACTCAGAACATCACGTTCAGAATCGCCTTTTCCAGCGTACACGCCGAGTATTCGCGAGAGGTTAATTAGGTCAACATTTAGGTAGGGAACACGTGTTAAAATTAGATCTGTTTATTCATAGCTATTTCTTTTGTGCACTTCGGAACTTCTCACATTTTCCAGAATGCATTGCTATCGACACAAACAGATCATCACTGAAAGGTTTGCCTTTACTATATACCGTAATTTAAGCTGCAAAAATGAGTCACCAGTTTTCGAATATCCCTAACGCTGTTCTGATAGAGCTCATCTTCTGCCGCGCCTCGCTTCTAACATGTCAAAGCTACATCTTCGATCTAAAAGTACTTCAGTCTCAGTACTTCCGCTTTTCTCTAAACTTCTGGAAAGATTATACTACAATAGAACTATAAAATATCTTAATAAAAATCTATGAATCCCAGTATGGCTTCAATGAAAAACACTCTACCATGATTGCCATTGTGGATATGCTTGAAAAAAATAACCACATCCCTTGAGAGAAATGAACACACTCTAGGTGTATTCTTGGACCTCTCCAAAGCATTCGATACTATTGATCATGAAATATTACTAAAAAAAACTAGCCCACTATGGAATTTGGGGCATTGCATTAAATTGGCTATATGTATAGCAATTTTACTAACAGAACCCAATGTGTAATCAGTGGGGCCATGTCAGGAGACAGGAAATTAGTCTGTGGCGTTCCACAAGGATCAATTCTTGGACCTCTGTTGTTTTTACTATACATGAATGACCTACCCAAAGCATGTAATCACCTCTCACTAATATTGTTTGCGGATGATACCAATGCCTTTTGTAGTCACAAGGACATAGACACTGTATACAAGTATGTAAATAATGAAATGAAAAAAATCATAGACTGGTTTAAAGTGAATAAATTATCTCTGAATGTCGATAAAACTAACTATATACTTTTCACAAAATCTAAGAATTTAAAACAAATAGCTCTCCCAAAAATGCATGTAAATAATCAAGAAATTCACCAAGCATAATATGTCAAATTTCTCGGCGTCTATCTGGATAAAAGCTTAACCTGGGAGAAGCATATAGAAATAGTGAGATCCAAGGTAGCAAAGAACATCGGTATCATGCGCAGACTTAAGCCATAGCGTCCCCCTAATATTCTAAAAACTCTATATTGTACACTGATCCTTCCACATATCACATATTGCAATGTAATATGGATTAACACGCATAAAACTAAACTAGCACATCTAAAATCACTACAAAAGCAGGCAATCAAATTATTCGCACAGCCAGCAGAGGGCCAGGATGTCTTTAAAACCGAAAAAATGCTAAAACTTGAAGACATTGGAGCTGTCCAACTATACACTATCTTAAGGGACTACCATAATGGCAATCTTCCCTCCTCATTATCAAACCTTTTTAGGAACAACTCCGATATACACTCGCACAACACACGAACTAAGAATAACTTACACCAAACCTATTACAGAACAATGACAGCTACACAAAAACCATCCCACCAAGCAATACAACTCTGGAACAACACAGATATAAATATACGCACACAAATTCTTACACAAAGCTCTTAAACAAAATATTAAAAAAATAATCTTAGAAAGATATTAAAAATCCAATCCAATGACATGAATGCATAAGTCACCACCATGGCAGTACAAACACAAGTATGTACCCAGTTGCCAGGATAACAACTAGAATGTAAAATACACATCTGCAATAATAATAATAATGCATCCGTAATTGTTTATGTGGATGATGCAGTTGTGTATAATAATAATAATAATAATAATAATAATAATGCACCAAGAAATGTTGATACAAATTAGGCCGCATTGTTATATATGACAATAATAATAATAATAATAATAATAATAATAATAATAATAATAATAATGCTGCACCAAGAAATGTTGATACAAATTAGGCCGTACTATTATATATGACAATAAAAAAAAAAAAAAAAAAATTGTAAACAAGATATGCATGTGTTTTCCCCATTCCCGTGTGTGTGTGTGTGTGTGTGTGTATGTGCGTGCGTGTTAATTGTCTATTGTCTTAAATGTATACATGTAAATATTATATTATCTTCACCCATGATCCAACTATTACTGAATTATATGTTTATTATATGTTAAATGTAAGGGGTCCACCGCTGTATAGGCTCAGCCTTTGGTGGAGTGCCTGTTGTGTAAATGTAAAATCTATGTGTTATATGAAAATAAATAATTTCGAATCTTGAATCTTGTACAGGCAGTATTTTGTTGTTTGAAATAATCGAGCCATCATCCTCTAAAATGATGCTTCAAATCCAGGATTTAATTTAATCGATAAAGCCTGTCTATTATGACCACACTATAGGAGCACAGAGCAACTGTCAGAATATGAATAGTGAATCGAGCCAAGGTCCAAGTGTATGCCCTAGGTGACAGATAATAGTTGGCAGATTATTTTGAAAATAGATTGAGTGTGTTGTTGCTTCCTTAAAGATGGTGTGAGGACTAGATACTCGATCGCTCTGATTAACTTGACAATCATAATACAGATTCTCCTTTACTAGAAGAACAAAATGCTTTTAAAATTTTTGTAATCGGCCCAGCCAAAGCTGAGATAAGCATATAGCAACCACCTTGACAACCAAACGTTTTAGCTATCGCGCTAGAGTTGTGACGTCACACCGGGATGACACCAATTCCTGTTAGTCTAGATTATTATCTCGGGGAGCATAGCTATAGGCTCTACTGCTGCGCGTATTAGGCACCTATGCACCTATTCTTTGACAATTCATTGTTCACACAGGCACACTACATTGTTCGAGATGCACAAAGGTTCAATAATATCGAAGTTGATGATATTTTTGTTGATTAAGCTTAAAGGACAGACCTCATGTTCACGGTGCCTGACATCACAATTCTAACGGCCTGTTAGAGGTGACAGTAACATCGGATTTCGTGTACGTGAATTAGGCTATATTTAATCAAACCCACACACACACTTCTTGGAATACAATTCTACAAATGCATATATATCTTATCTTTCTGGATTGACTGCAGAGATTTTGCATAGATGATATAGGCATGCATGTACACAAATGTACAACTTTTTAAATGATAGTTAAGTAGGCCTACACCGCTCAGTGCACGTACGATTGCAATTTACCATTGTGTAGGCTTATGAATAAATTTATGATTGCAATTTAGCATTTACTCCAGTTATGTGTTTAAAATTAACAAAAATGTCGGGTAAATATAAATTTAATCTAAACTAATCTATTTGCGTATAGTCTACATCGACATATTATTGACAGTACACGGTTGTTTTTTTACAATTTAGGCAGCGGTCGAGGTGCGTAGCGAGGCTTTCACTGCCGTCCGCACGCTTATAGTACAACTTAAATAACATACACTGTTGAATATTTTGAACATAATTGGGTTGGATTTCAACCCAAATTGTGTTCAAAATATTCAATATAACGTTTCTTGTATCGTGTTCATATGGTTCTAACTAACATATTTGTGTTTTTGCTTTGGGAGCATTTAAACTTATTTATGAGCTGCACTGTAAGTAAAGATGATACGCTAGCTACCTCTGAACATCTGTCAGTTCACCTACCTATCTAAAATTTGTCCATCCGCTACAGTTTTGCTTTTTCATAACATTGAAATATGAGTGTATGCTACTTCCATACATGGAAGAAGTTGGTTTGAAAACGATATAGTTCAACTTCATATGGTTGTCACAGGCGTGACCCCCCCCCCCCCCCCCCCCCCTCCCACCAACGTACGTGTTGACCCGTACATGCCTCTACAATATTATTATACAAACACATTGCCAAAAGCTTATAGGTAAACAATTACATTCTAATCAGTAATCACGGGAAATTTCACATAGGACACACTGACACACTTATTGTACATTTGTAATCTTCAGAAAAAGTTGTAACTGCGCTCTGTAGCATATACATTTAGATATGAATAATAGTACAATTACAGCCATCGTCAACCTCTCCCACCAACCTCGATCATCACACTCACATCCATCCATCCCAGTTATTACATAGTACACCCTGTCCTTTCAAGAATGGTAATGGATCCGCAATTAAGCCTACTAGACTACAGCTAGTATTTGTCACATGCATTGAAATATTGTCGATTTTCAGCATTGCCCATGGTTTACCGTAGTTATAGGCCTATTATTATGCGAATATAGCTATCCATGAAACCATTAAAAATTAATAAATATCAATAAATAAAGACTTGCCTTCAACCTGACATAATTTATGTTATGGTAGGTGAAGTCTATCCTGTTAAACGCACGTTTTAAAATATGTTACCTTTGTACAGAGAAATATTGGCCCAGCTCACAGCGCCGTTCCCGGTGTGACGTCACAGCGAGTCGTGGTGTGATTCAGATTGAGGCGTCATTTAGTCTCGTTATTTGGGCTGCCTAACATATTTCTTTCACACCAAAATGACACTATTGTGTTTAAATAGTGTAGTAGACCATAAAATTAATTGAAACTCGTTATTGACCGCAAGTCCTCACAAGACCTTTATGTTCTTTACTGTCAAATTGTTTTCAAAATAATCAGCCAGTTATTTATAGCCATTTTAGCCCTTATCCTTTGTCATAAATAACACAAGTTAATTCTCTTTTTCTGGTAAATGAATTTTCGAATACCGGTACAGCACTGCAGTAATTATAGACAACAATTTTTGTAAATTTACCACTGGAATGACTGGATTCGTTATCGAGCCAATTCTTCAAGTTCAAGTGGTAAAATCTAAAAAAATAGTTGCCGCATCCTTCAAGCTTTCACAATGGTTTAATGAAAAAAGCTGTTAACCCTTTAATCCTTGAATTGAAAAATAAATTCCATGTTTTCATTGAAAATGTCCCTTTGCCGACCAAGAGATTATTTTTGAAATTTTAACACTGGAATGACTGGGTCGGTTATTGAGCCAGCCATCTCAGTGGTAATTTTCAAAAATAATCCTCTTAGTCTGAAAATGCACATTTCTCATGACCACTCCAGAAGCTGTTTTTTGGCTGGCTAAAACAAAAAAACAAGAATCATTTCCAGTGACTTCCATTTCCTTTGTTAAAACTAGCCCTATGAACCTGTGGTCGAATAAGGTGGTGGCACAATATACACTCTGAATCTGAATTGTTTAAATCAAGTAGCCATATTGGATTTTGAATGCAGGGCAGTTGTCATAGCCACAATAGATATTGTCAAAAGGAACAAATGATGAAAGTTGTTAAGTTCCATCATGCAAATCTCAAACTTATTGACAGACAAACTGCCAGACCTGTGTACACACTAAAGTTTTTCCAGTATGGCCTTGAAATTAAAATATTCCTCAAGGGGAAGGTTTAACCCTTTAATGGCATGGTTCATACACAGGTACACGGAAAGTCTGGGAAAAGTGTGGAATTATAAGAAACCAATATATTCAGGCCTTGAAAATTATGGAAAATTTAATATTTTCTCCTACAGCTTTGGAAAATGTATGGGAAATTAAAATATTGGCAGATGTGATTCTCATTTGCAAAATAATATAGATAATAATAAAAATATTGATGATCTTAGCTACAAATTTCATAATTTTTCTGAAACATTTGGCAGCTTTCATATGGACACAGATTTGAGACATAAAATGGGACTAGAAATTGATTAATTAGGTCTGGAAAAGGTATAGAAAAAGTATGGAATTTCATTCTGCAGAAGGTGTATGTACCCTGTAATGAGAAAATGTATTCAAGAAAAAAAATTGTCCCATAGAAAATATCCATTTGCAGACTACTTTTGACAACTTATCACTGAAATGACAGACTGGCTTGATGATTTAGCCAGTCATTCCCGTGATAAGATTTCAAGAATAGCATTCTCTTGGTCTGCAAATGGATTATACATTGCCCCATAGAAAATGTCCATTTGCAGACGATGAGAAGACTATTTTTGACAACTTAACACTGGAATAACTGGCTTGGTGATTGAACCAATCATTGCAGTGATAAGATTTCAAAAATAGCATTCGCTTGGTCTGCGGATGGATATACATTGCCCTATAGAAAATATTCATTTGCAAACAGTGAGAAGACTATTTTTGACAACTTACCACTGGAATGACTGCTTGGTGATTGAGCCAATCATTGTAGTGATAAGATTTCAAATATAGCATTCTCTTGGTCTGGGAATGGATATACATTGTCAACTAGAAAACTTCCATTTACAGACCATGAGAAGACTATTTTTGACAACTTAACACTGGAATAACTGGCTTGGTGATTGAGCCCATCATTGCAGTGATAAGATTTCAAAAATAGCATTCTCTTGGTCTGCAAATGGATTATACATTGCCCCATAGAAAATGTCCATTTGCAGACGATGAGAAGACTATTTTTGACAACTTAACACTGGAATAACTGGCTTGGTGATTGAACCAATCATTGCAGTGATAAGATTTCAAAAATAGCATTCGCTTGGTCTGCGGATGGATATACATTGCCCTATAGAAAATATTCATTTGCAAACAGTGAGAAGACTATTTTTGACAACTTACCACTGGAATGACTGCTTGGTGATTGAACCAATCATTGTAGTGATAAGATTTCAAATATAGCATTCTCTTGGTCTGGGAATGGATATACATTGTCAACTAGAAAACTTCCATTTACAGACCATGAGAAGACTATTTTTGACAACTTAACACTGGAATAACTGGCTTGGTGATTGAGCCCATCATTGCAGTGATAAGATTTCAAAAATAGCATTCTCTTGATCTGCGAATGGGTATAGATTGCCCCATAGAAAATTATCATTTGCAGACAGTAAGAAGACTATTTTTGACAACTTACCACTGGAATGACTGGCTTGGTGATTGAGCCAATCATTCCAGTGATAAGATTCCAAGAATAGCATTCTCTTTGACTGCAATTCCAGGGGGGGCCCAACTGGTGAATAATATATTATATGATTCAAAAGTGCTTTCCTTTGTTTGCAGCCTGTGCCACGGTGATGAGTGTGCGCCAAATCAATGTCTAGTGTAACAGATAAGAAGGCCTTGCAATGAGATGCATTATATGATTTCTTCTTCATCACTCTTAAATGATTGGATGCAGTAAATAGAATAACATCTGTAATACTGGTACCAAATTCCCAAAAGACATTCAGTCAATCTCAGAATGACAAGCACACACCTGTGATGGATGTGACCACGGTGTTTCTAAAGACTGTTTTCAAAGTCTCATATATACTTGTTATTAACAACACACTCTGATAATTACAGTTCATTACATCAATAATCATATTTAAGGCAAATACTGTATTTATTGAATGAGTTAAAAAGACAAAATTCAGTTTTAGTGATTGAAGTTTTTATTTAACCATTATGTCAAGTTATGACAATGATTTCAAAATGGTTAATTTTTGCAGAACCAGTAGTTAATAAGACTGGCATATATTGTTTAAAGAGTTGCATGGCCTAGATATTAAACAAATAATCTTGGGTTAGTGTCTAAATACACATATTGTGTACAGTCACTAATGTACCTGGCCTTACTCAGCCATTTTTGTCAGTAGACACAATGAGTACTGAAAATTGGATATAAGAATCTAAAATTACACCAGTCTTCAATCTACCAGTTTATACAGAATGTGAATTCTGTACTTGATGAATGAAAAATTGTGATTTTCTAACTCAGTCATGAGTATCATTCATCAAATACAGAATTCACATGCTGTATGAACTGGTAATTGGAGACTGTTGTAATTTTCAAAGGATAAAACCTCTGTCCCTTACATAATTCTACTAACCTATGCACATTTCTAGCACAGAATTTGTAATTCTGATCATAAGTTTCATACTTCCGGTTAAAAGTGTTACATTTTGACCTGTGATTTCCATATTTGCTGCTAAAATATATACATCTCTGTCCAAATGCTTTGGTTTTAATCTCAAATTACCTCATTTCAAGAAAAAAATGTTAGCATTTCTGACCAAAATGTGTATGTTTTCAGCCAAAATGTGTTTTGAAATTTATTTTCAAGTGTTCTGATTCAAATACTGAGGTTCCAGGTGAGCGATATAATTTCCAGGGTGCTTATTTGTTGGTAATTTATGAAAATATCATAGCCATTTTTTGCATGGTAATGATACTTTATAATTTTTTTATTTTGGTCCATCTTAAATTACAACTACATGACAAATGCTATAAAGCGACACAAATTTATCCAATTTAACGGTTTATCACTCAAGCCGGCCAAGACAGTGGTACTGAGAAATGTTCATTGGTAGACCAAGAAGACTATTTTTAAAATTCTGGAATTGGAATGACTTGTATTGCTATGAAATTGACTAAATGGTTTAGTCATGCAAAATCATGATGCCCTTGAAATACCATATCCAGGCTAGATTGAAAGATTCAACCAATGACATGCAAAATACTGCTACTGCATTTGAGCAACATGCCAGAGTGAAATATGTCATCAGATACAGTAAGTAGATGCTGGTAAATTAGCATCATGAATTTATAGCATGAGTGCCTTTCCCAAGACTCTGGAACATAAGTATCATCTGAAACATAAACAAAACATGTTTTAAATAATTATTAGCTCACCTGGCCAGAATCGCCAAGTTAGCTTATGCCGTGGCGACTGTCCACTGTCCGTCCGTCTGTCAACTTTTTCTTTAAATGACTTCTCAAGAGCCACTTGGTCGATTTCAATTATATCTGCAGCATGCCTGTGCTGTAATATTTCCAATGGTAACCCATAATACGTTGCCTTATATGTTTTAAGGAGACATATGGTAACCTAAACCTTAGAAAGCTCATTGATGTCAATACTAAAATCAACAGATTACGGTAACCTGGTTCAGGTCCCCTAAAATAAATTTAGGCAACCTCATGGAGAGCGTTTTCAACAGGTTACCATAACAGCACAGGCCTTGGCAGGAAGCATCCTTAAGGTCTAGAGGTTCAAGTTTGTTCAAAAAGTCGATCGGCCAATTTGGCCGGTGGCCATCTTGGATTTTGGCCGATTTGTAGAAGTCTTTAAAAATTGCCGAAACCGCTTGGGAATCGATTCAACTCATGAAACATCATCTAGGGCAAGAGCTAAGCCAAGTTTGTTCAAGAGAACTTGATTGACCAAACGGTTTGGCGGCCATCTTGGATCATCTAGTTTTCGCAAAAACAACTTCTCCAGAACCGCTGAATGGATCGGGCCGAAAATTGTATATGTGTATATGTGAAAAACATGTCCGCCATGAATCAATCAAAATATCACGTTTTTGCCAGAAATTTCTTAGAAATTCATACTTATTAACCTCTTTTAATAAAACTTGGCTAAGCTTTCTTCACAGAAATTAGATTGTTAAATTTTTCCAATGGTCATCTCGTTTTGTTCGGTTGGGTCAGTGGGCAAATATTTCAGATAAACGATACAGGCCCCTTGAGGCCTCTTGTTAATATTCTAAACAACCCACATGCTTTGGCATAAAGACATGAACAAGCAATGTGTCTCATTTTGTGAGGTATTTGCTATGATTAAAGGCAAATGGTACATTTTATCTTGTTTTGGTTTTATATAATAACGAGATAGAGATTGCAGGCCCTCGCCCTGCAATTTTTATCACTGTACATCTTTCCTATTCACCACATTTTGTCATATTACGCCCAAAATTGTGAAACCCTAGTGTATGGTCACATCCTTTATGTAGAAATTTTGAGCTAAATAGTTTCCAAAAATTGGATCATGGCTAATGTTGGATATTCGCTTTCACAATAAATTCTTTGTGTTAAAACACATACATGCGCGCACATACCCCCCCCCCCCCCCCCACATACACACACACATGCGCACGCACACACAACACCTACACAGACAAACGCACACATAAACACACGAATAAAATGATGATGACAATTCTGAAATGCTGCTCAAACCCAATAATCCTTCTTTATTGGAATTAGAATTAACGCATACGGTGTTAACAATAATTTACTGGTTTATTTTAGCTCAAATTTTAACACAAGAATGTGTGTGATCCTGTACTAAGATTCCACAACTAGGGATGCAATCTAAAAACTGTAAGTGGTTACAATGCCATAACAGTAACTAACAACAGGAGAGTGAGGGGCATGCAATAAGATGGTATTGTTTACTTCAGGAAATCATGTGGAGTATGGGTTGGGATGTGATGGAGTTGGGGTTGCCACCCAGTGGTATGCGCAACCACCCCCCCACCCCCACCCCTCATTGGTGAAATTGTTATCGATCTGTCCTGCTTCCTTGAGGTGATGTTATTTCAATCAACGAAACACTGGTAGAGCTATACAAGCAAACCTGTCTATAACGGTCACTGTATGGACAATATAATCACTAAGATAGGTGGTCGCTAATTGCAGCTCACCGGCTGTGGGGTTTTAGGATGCATGGCATGTGATCGTGATTTCCTAAAAGTAAGACTCAACTCTTATGGAGTCATTAATTGGTCCCAAAAGCGAGTGTGCGTCGTAGACGTGTATGTCCGCTATAGACAGGTTTGTCGGCATTTCAGCGAAATAGCCCTCTGCCGTTTTAGCGCGTGTTGACTCATAGGCGCCTTCTGCCTGACCTACTTCTGTGCCACTCCCTGTAATAAGAGAGGTACGACGTCGCGCTAAAAATGCCTATGCCTTGGCCTCATTTGGTGTTTTCTTTCTTAGTTGGCAAACGCATTAGAAAAACCAATGTTAACAAAATCACTATTTATAGGATTTATTCAAACATGATTATGTCGACACCGTTTATCAAAATAAAACCCGAAATTATGGAATGCTTACCAAGTTTAATGTAGCAGCGAATGTTGAATTGTCGTCTCGCTGCCGTTAGAATATGCAATTGTACTTTCTATATGGTTCGCGCTAGAAGTTATTTGTACTGATTGACCCCGTACTATAAATTAACAACTGACGGCTGTCACATTGCAGTCAACTGGATCATGTCATAAGCGGTGACGATTCTAGCCTTAACGTACTAGAGAGCTCCGCGTCTAAGTCAACACGTTTTATTATTTAGGCGTTTATTTACGACACCTTTCGTGAAACTGACGTAGGCGCGGGACTTAAGTATAGCGTCTAAGTTAGACGGGGGCGTAACTTACGCACCTTTGTGAAACTGGCCCCTTGGCTTGACTGTCCGGAAAAGGAGACATGTAAGAGACCTGGGCATTCAGAAAGGTCGCGAACAGATCTACTAGAGGACGATCCATAAGACTGAAAAACGCTCTGACAACCGACTTCTTTAACTACCACTGTGTGGGCGAACTTGCTGGGACGTGACAGTTGGTCCGCCAGAAAATTCAGACTGCCTGGGACATGGGAGGATCCTAGAAAAATCTGCCTCTTGTGGCACCACAAGAGAAGATTCTACACTTCTAGACACAGGAGAGACGACCTTGTACCTCTCTGCCTGTTGATATAAGACACCACTGTCGAATTGTCTGACCGAATCGAGACTTTGAGACCTATCACAAGATCTGACCATGAAAGGAGAGCCTTCTTGACAGCCCACAACTCCATAATGTTGATATGGGCTATCGACTCCTCCAGGGACCAAAGGCCGGAAACTGACAGGGAGTCCCAGACTGCTCCCCAACCCTCCTGGGAAGCGTCTGTGAAGATAATCGCCTGAGGGGAGGACTTTACCAGTGGAACACCCATCAGAAGCAGAGAATGATCCCTCCAAAAATCTAGATGAGGGATCAAATGTTCTCTGATGGGAATCTGATGGTAAATAGAGTGGACTGACTGCTTTCAAAGGGACATTAAATACATTTGGAAGGGTCTTCTCATCAGCGCCCTCATCAGCGCCGCCCAAGGAATTACTTTCTCTACGCTGACCATCAGTCCTATCACTCTTAAAAAGAATCTTGCTCTTACCATGGGAGAAGACAGGATTTCCATTGCCACTGACAAAGCCTCTATCCTTGGATCTGAGGGGAAGACTAGACCCCGGGCCAGGTCGAAAGAAACGCCTAGATGCGTAAGGATATGAGATGGAACTAGGCTTGATTTCTTTAGATTTAAAATCCACCCTCGGTTGCATGCCAGACTGCAAACTTCTGGAAGAATTCCTGGGAGAATTGAAGAAGACTTACATTACTAACCAATCGTCTATATAAACGTGGAGATGGATAGAATGACGGTGAAAGTTTCTGCCACGGCTGAGACTATGCGAGAAAAAGAAAAGGAGCCGTGGTCAGGCCAAAAGACATGACACGAAACTGCCAAACTCGATCTTAGTAAGCAAAACTCAGGAATTTACAGAAGAAAGGGTAAATGAAAACATGAAAGGCGTCATTTTGGTCGATGGAAACGACCAAATACCCCGATCTAGACTGGAAAAGATCTGGGAGATGGTCTCCATCTTGACTTGGGAGTAAGAATCCTGAGATTTAATCATGACATACCCCCTTGGTAAATTAAAATTAATGCAGATATGAATGTTTCAGAGTGAATAGAGATCATTTTACTAAGATTTAATGACAGGGTAGGAAAACCTACCCTAGGCTGAACGCTCTCATGTATGTATAAATTCCTTAGAATTAACATAATTCACAAAGAAAACTAACATGATAATGACCAAATTGTCGATTGAAAGGACCAGAGGAGACAAGAAAAGGAATTAAAAGAGGCAAGAGCCGACACAAAAGAAGGAAGGTCTATAGAAAACTTGTCCTTAAAAAGAAGAGAAAGAGTCTAAGCAATCCACCAGAGAGACAGGGACCAGTCATCCGAAGAGACCCTGACTGGACAAAATCTCCTCAGCCCTGACCAATTAGGGAATAGAAGAATAAGAAGAAGGATTAGGAGATGAAGAAGAAAAGAGATGAGAAGAGTCACCAGAGGCCATAGAATCAACAGTTTAAATGGAAAGAGGAGAGCAAGGCCTCTTGGAAGCTAGAAGGGTAGAAAAACGTAAAGAATCAGAAAAGGAAAAAGATTGATCAGAAGGAATGTGAACAGATACAACATCCTGACTAGAGGACATGGAAAGAATAGAGAAAAAAGCTGACATGAAAGACCTAACAAGGGACGAATCCCTAAAAACAGAAAACAATGAAAAAACCAAACCAGATCAACAATTAGAAACTCAAGTCAAAAGAGAGAACGACAGAAACAATCAGATCAAGATGATCAAAAGAGGAAGAAGAAGGAGGAAGAGGAATTAAGAAGAATGGAAGATGAAGAGGAAAGAACAGGACCAGAAGATCCCTGGATAGGATAGATAGACGATGAAATACGGGAAAACCCCAGAGGAGGGAAAACAGAAGAAAGACAGAGAGAGAGAGGAAGGAAACCATGACTAGAAGAAAACTTTAGCAGAAGGAGCAGAGGATGAAGGAAGAGACGTATACTTATCTTACTCATTAAAGACTTAGAACCAATATTATCTTCATGTAAAGACGGATGTCATTGAGATTGATATGCTAATAAAAGGAATGATTGATAGAATTAAAATGAAACCCGGGAACATCTGGATGTTAAATACACAAAACACTAATACTTAATTATGATTAAACACTACGGGATGAAAACACAAAACAAAACGCTGAAAAACAGAGGCGATATAAAATCTAAGCAAAAAGACCCGCCTAAACCATGACTGTAACAACGCAAAAGAAAACTCGGCTTTTATTCCTTCTTCCTTCACCATAATCTTATTTCTCTATTCTCAGCGTTTTCTAGCTCTTGTAATCATTAATCTTAGAGCCATTCTCTTCCCTATGAATCAACTACTGAAACTATTCCTTTCAGCGCCTGTCAGAATTAGACTAGCTAGAAACAAGGATTTTCTTCAAGAAAATAACACCCTTTGGATAAATAAATATGTCAACCTGCCGACATAAGAGGAAAAAAGAGCGCGAAAAAAGGCTGAACGGCCCGAAGACAACTGGCCATCTAAAGTTGGATGAAATTAAAAACCAATTTTAATTGCGACATCTAGTGATAATGCGTAGAACACAGACTGACTTATTGACTGCAACAAAAAACCCATCCGGCAACCAGTCGGAAGAGTCTTTAATTACGTTGAAATGTTTCACTGATAAAAGAATAAATGCTGAATATCTACAATTTCAAGAGAGACTTCAAGACTGGCAATGTCTCGGAATTAATATTTTCAGCGATTAAACATTCCGATTTTAAAAGCACTTACTGAAATAAGACTAACCTGGAATCTCAGTAAGAGCTATCACCAGAAATCCAAAAAAGGAAAAACAGAACCGGAAGTTAATCATAGAACACCATGAAACCGATAATGACCCTATCCCCGGTCGTACGAATCCGGAAGTGAAAAGATAGGAAACAGAAATGCGCAAACCGGAAGAAGACAACCGGAAACTGAACCCGGATGTACAGTAAAAAAACCTAGAAAAACAAAGGAACCGGAAATACGCAAAACCGGAAGTCAGACCGGATAAGGAAAGAACGGAGGTAGATCCAGAAAACGGAAGTAACCCCTGTCCTGAGGACAGAAGTCTATCCGAGTCTGAACGACCCGGAAGTACACCTCTAGAAACAGAAGTGGAAGTGTACAGAGAGGAATCCAAACCGGAAGCGGAAGCGCTTCTACCGGAAGACGCAAAATAATAGGAGTCCACAGACCCTGGATATCCGGCATCACCGGAAGCGCTGCTAAAAACCGGAAACGGAACTAGTAACCGGATCTTGAAGACCCGGATGTCCTACAAAAACGGAAGACATACTGGAAACAGACGGAACGGAAGTAATAACAGGATCTTGACGACCTGGATTTCCTGCCAAACCAGAAGTCCTACCGGAAACGGATGCCAGAGAAAAAAGAACCGGATCCTGAAGACCTGGATGTCTTGCTAAACCGGAAGTTAAAACGGAAAAAGGAAGTAAACCTGAGTCCACCACAACGGAACCGGAAGAACTAGCAAAACTAGGAATCAAATTCTTGGCAATGGGCGATCTACAAAAAACCGTGATGACCGGTATAATCGAAAAATTGTCATTAGCATAAGTACCAGCCTTATGGACGTCAGCCTCAGCCTCCGCCACCACTGCTTGTGGGTTATGCCCGTCACCCTCAAGTCTTATGTGGATTTGACCCGGTGCACTACATGAGCCCACCTTCGAGAGCTTAGTCGCTCTAGACTTCTGCTTAGATTTCTTAACCTGCATGGAGGGTAGAGGGATGGAAACGAGAACGATCTTTCACGAAAACCGGTAACAATATGAACATAGTTATAAAATATAATATAACCACGAAGACACTTCTTAAACGTAACTTAGGGAGGATTGACTTCATATTAGGCATATTCCTTGGTAATATAGAAGACAATAGTGTAACTGACACAGCACAAAAAACTCTTGAAGAATATTTAAGCAGTTGTTCTGCAAGCAGAATAATTGAAAAGTGAATCCGTTTCCTATTTGGGCTCCAGTGCACATGCGCAAGCGCGCTTAGTGACAAGCGTCACTATGGGGTGAGTACAGACTGGTGCCAGTCTATAGCTGTCAGTATGCTGGAGATGGACTTAACCAGTAGACTGGTTGAAGGTCCATATTAATAGGAATAGGCATGGGGAGGTGTGTATGCAGGCATAAAAATCTTATTCTGATAGCTAAATGCAGATAATTGATTTAGCAAGTAGTGATTGAACGGTAATCTGTAATCTGTACTCGGAACGCCAGCCTCAATGGGCTCACCCCTGGCACGAGCAGGATAACGAAGAGTTGCAACTTGAGTTGCAACTTGAGTTGCACAATAGTTTATTATTTTTTATTAATTTAACTAATGTTCGGAACACACGAAGAAGCAACGGATGTTGCCGAGCACACGCGCACAAGCTGGATTGAATCTGTCGCGACACTGACACTCCTGGGAGAGTATCCAGGTTATATTAATTTCCCAGGAACCGTAGCTCGGCAAGCAATTCGATCGTGTTGAGAAGTGTGTGCATACTGTACATAGTTCGTGTGTGATAGCTTGACAAAAGTCAGTGCAGCAAAAGGTGTATGTGCACAATGTACAAATTTACGGAGATATAGTTATATACAATGGCTTTCCAGGTCAGTTCGCTTCAAATGAAGGGCATAGCAGAGAGCGTGTGTGATTCTGGATACTTTTTGATAGTTCTCTACACAGGTTGATATCGGAGCAGGTGAAAAGTTTGGAGTGGTCCAAGATTAGTTGAGCCACGTTTTATGGGTCAGCAATCAGCCTATCATATGCTACTGGGTCGATCTCCTGGAGTACAACAGAGCGGATATCTTCTAGATACGGTTTTGTGGATTCCATCAGCATTGGACAAGTTACGAGGAAGTGAGTTCTGTCTTCTTTTGTTGGCCGACAAAGTTGGCATGTGTCAGGTGCAGCAAACTGATTAAAGCGACTACGATTAGCTTGTAGAATGTATGTATCAACCATGAGTTTCGCTTTAATAGTGGCACGTCTTACATCTCTTGTTGTATCATCAGTAGAGCTCCAGACATGGTGGACACGGTTCACTGAGCAGTCGAGAACGTTAAGATACTTGAGGGTGGATTTTGTGCTGGCGTCATTCTTCCAGGCTTCATGAACAACTTTATTAATCTGTGTGTCTACTGCTGCTTTCCACTGAGGTTTTGAAGGGATGCTGTCAATCAGCTGGTAGATACTTGGAAGATCATACTTAGAGTAGGTGTTGACATCTCATAAACCAGCTGCTGCGTCTGATACTCTTTACAGCTAACTGTCTCGCAGCTATTTGATACTCTAACGTCTCGGTTTCTGAGTATGTTTCCTAAGAAGTTCAGTTTTCTGCAGTCTATCTCAGCTTCTATAGGTCTTATGCCCAGTGAGCAGTGTTGCTGTTGAGGATGTACACTTTGAAAGGGATTGGAGTTGCAGGAGAATTTTGCGTTGGAATTGCTCCATGAGATTAATCTCGGTTTTGGTTCATTTCCAGTTTCTAGACGAAAGAGTAATCTTGGGCGACAGTAGATTTTCCATACATGCGCAGCTAGTGCAGGAGACATTCCGCCATTGCCGTGCAGTCCAGGTCCCATCAAGGAGTACACCGTTCTCCGTCCCATTTGAATCCTCTTCTGCACATTTTCTTTGCCCCGTGGGGAACGTTCTATACCCAGACGTGTTTCACACTGATTCAAGGATTTGTTTTTCTCCTAGCTGTATTTTGGGCATTTCTTTTGGTCGTTTGTTAAGAAAGATAAGATCACTCTTTGCTGGATTGATAGAGTACCGTTCCTGATTAGTGTAGTGGTGGACAACGTTGAGAACCTCTTGGAGATGATTAGTATCGCTTGTGAGAATGGCAATGTCATCAGCGCAAGTTGGTGCTGAGCAATTAATGTGTCCAATTTTTTATCCGACTTGCATATCCTCAATCATATGTAGGAGATTGTTGTTGAATAGTTTATAATGGATGGTGGAAAGGATTCCACCCTGGCGTACTCCCTGCTGGATCTGTAGAGGTGAGGAAATAATGGATGTTTTTTGTGGTGTAATAACAACGAGAATTATCTATAATGTAAGGAGTATTCTGTTGAACATTTTGAAAAGAATTAGCAACAGGCCCCAGTAAGATCAGTCAAATCAATTTCAAAATATTCCACAAATTGCATCAACAGTTGTCTTGGAATTGAGACAATGGAGTTGAGTGTTAACCATTTCAAGTCGAAGATGGTCTTGATGAATGTCCATTTGCTGACCAAGAGTACTTTTTTTAAAGTTTTACAACTGGAACGACTGGCCCGAACAAGTTATTCCAATGGCAAAATTTCAAACGTCTCATGGCTTGCAAATGGACATTCAATGAGGAAATATTTTAATGCTCTTGTCCAAATTTAAATTTGGACATTAAAGGGATAATTGATTGTATATGCTATATATTATAATTTACATACCTGTGACAAATATATCTCCTTTCCGCGTGACGCGCTCCACATTGCCACTCTATAGGCATTCCGTTAGCCACGGCAGCTCTGTATTCTACCTGGGTAATGTTGGTCTTGCAGACTCGATGCTGCCACATACCACAAGGTTCGCATAGGAGACCTTGGTGCCGATTAGTAACAGGTTTGTTACACGCAATACACAAAGATGCCATATTGCTATTTCTAGAACTAACGTAACTGCACTACACTGCACTAGGCCGATACTTAAGCAATATGTGTGTGTATATATATATATATATATATATATATATATATATATATATATATATATATATATATATATATATACACCTGTGCAAAAGTTAAGCACCAGCAAAAACAATAGAACGTAGAAACATGATGGTACAACTAGGCTGCCATACTTTTTGTCCCCGCGTTAGCTGACATAATTCCAAGTACGAAATGCACATGCATGCATGACTTCACGCCGCTTGATGTCCGTGCGTGGCGGGAAACAACACACGTGTTCAGTTATGTAAAAGTCCAGTTTGAGGTGTAGAACATTACATACAGATTTAGGCGACAAGATTAGGAATTTTGTGTTCATGACCGTGGTTTATTTGTACAGAGAGAATTAGCTCTTGATTGTGAACCGCTATGGCAAGACGAAGGTTAAGTGATCGTGTGAAATGGCAAATCATAGGCATGCATACCACTGGTATGTCATGCAGAGAGATTGGCAGACAGCTGAACATTAACCATACTGTAATCAGTCGTTTGATTGCAAAACATGGGCAAACTAACGAGGTGAACGACAGGCCTAGATCTGGAAGACCGAAGAAGACTACTGCCCGTGATGATCGAGCCCTAGTACGCCTTGTTAGGAGATCTCCATTCAACAACAGCAGAGTGCTCAGCCAGCAATGGGAAACGCGCAATAGAGTGTCAATGTCTACCGTCAAAAGGAGACTGTATGCTGCTGGCATGAAAGCTAGGAGACCTGTCAGACGTCCTCTCCTCACTGCACACCACAAAGAGGAGCGTCTGAGGTGGTGCAACGAAAGAAGACACTGGAACATGAGATCCTGGAGACGGGTACACTGGTCCGATGAAAGTCGGTTCCTGCTTCATGCCACAGATGGTCGAACTCGTGTATGGAGGTCCAGACGCACGGCGTACGACCAACGTAACATCATGGAAGAAGTTCCATTTGGTGGAGGTTCCGTTATGATATGGGGGTGCATCTCATTTGATTGTAAGCTGGATCTGTTGACTGTACCTGGAACACTAAATGGACAAAGATATCAAGATTCCATACTGGATAGAGTTGTGGTCCCTCATTTTGTAAATCATGCACCTGGAACCCACCCTATATTCATGGATGACAACGCCCGACCACATCGTGCTAGAGCTGTGCATGAATACCTCCGCCAGAATGCCATCGAAACCCTACCATGGCCAGCAAGGAGCCCTGACATGAACCCTATTGAGCATATCTGGAACATTCTGGGAAACATGGTGAGAAGGAGGGATCCTCCTGTGCAGAACCTACAGGAGTTAACAGACGCACTCCATCTTGAATGGCAACGAATACCACAATGGCGTATCAGTCGGTTGGTGACCAGCATGAGACGTCGTGTCCAGGCCGTCATCCAGGCACAAGGTGGATATACCCGGTATTAATAATGACAGTCTCAAACTCGTGCACAGATGTTAAACTTCGTTTTCAGACACCATTAATGACAATCTAGCCACGTGTGTCAACTGTAGGGCAATAGTTGTCAGTTGTGTCAATGTAACCATATTCAGGCCTCGTTTTCAAGTTCAAACAAAAACATACAGTGTTTCCCCACCATCATAATCAGCATTCCTCTAGTTGCATTATTACCTCTTGCACTAAGATGGATGGGTACATAAATGTTTATGCTATTGCTTTCTTCATAGCACATGAATATACCCTCGCATGTGCGTAAAAATAGGGTGGTGCTTAACTTTTGCACAGGTGTATATATATATATATATAGCCAAATAAATAAAATTGTGAATTGATAATCGGTATGAATTTCAAAGAACAGTTGATTTCAATCAATATTGTCCTTACCTTTATACAAAATACCAGATGTCATTTCTCTTTCCTTGAGTA
>CM067373.1:132780502-132798502 GCA_034401795.1 Chaetoderma sp. LZ-2023a
ACTTTTTCACAACCTTTATTGAACAAACAGGCTTCATGATAATATCTATAGAAGCGATTGAAAATGTCAAACGTCATGCCATGCAGCAACTTGACCAGGAATGAAGGAACTTTCTTATCTTGAAGGCTAAATAAGCTCACATTACCAGCCCTGACATACAGGAGAGTAAGAGATCATATGATCGAGATGTTCAAGCTCTTGAGAGATAAATACGATGATGAAGTTTCAAACTTCATATATATGCAACTACTCAAAGACTGTGTAGGCAGAGGGAACACCAGAGGACATAAGTACAAATTATTTCAACAGATAGCCAATTCAAATATCCTCAAGCACTCTTTCTGACTGCCCGTTGTTTCAGTATAGAATAATTTATCAGACACGGTCATTGAAGCACCAATATTAGAAACATTTAAATCTAGGCTTGATAGGCACTAGAACAATAGTGAACTCCTATACAACTACAACGCGACCATAACCGGAGACCATAAAGAGTACCGTGCAGAGGACATCAAAGATCCGAACACAAAGGCATAAAGCCTGCAGCCGGAAGACATCATAAGTATACCTAAGCATTGCAATTACATTTTATGGTTTAATTTTTTGTATGCTGTTTATGTTTGAGCTGTTATTTTAACTGTGATCTATATTTCTGTTTGTGGTTGTTGTTTGTAGATGGATGAGTTATCTGAAGCTGAGGATGCCCTGTCAGAGGCTAACATCTTGAACAATCTGGACCCTGAAGTATGGGCATATCTCTCGCTTGTTTGCCTGAAGACAGACAGGCAACTTGAAGCTGAGCAGGCGTATAAATATTCAGTTAAGGTATGCTGAGAACACTATCATACTGCATATATATTGTAGTTCTTAAAATGACAATCATTATTATACTATTAATATTAAATTATCACTAAATTGCATGTTGCTTGTTCCATGGTTTATTTGGTTTTATTATAAGATATTGCAATTAAAGTAATACAATTAAATTCATTATAATTCTTTTGTGACTTATATTGAAAATTGAAACCAAATGTTTTATAACCTAATCCGAAACCAGTGGTTTCATATAACCAAAACTGGATCCAGTTGTTTCATAACCAAAACTGGATCCAGTTGTTTCATAACCAAAACTGGACCCAGTTGTTTCATAACCAAAACTGGAAGTTTTAATACAATAAAGACACAAATTCAACAATAAGCCACCTTCTTTTATTCATTTCAGTTGAATCTGCAGGACCATGAGTTGATGGCTGAAGTACAGTATCTACAGCAAGAAGTTGGATTTGGTAATCCACAGATGTAGTCATGCCGCCTTGCCTTAGTTGAACTGGTCTCATTAACTGGTATCATTCCTTAGTCAGCTAATGTAATTTTACTGTGCCGTACCATAAATTTGTTGCCAGATTAAGCATGTATATGCCGGCTAGTTGAAGAAAAAGCCAGCGTGTCCTCATAGATAATATGCTCATATCAATGAAAATGGATTACACACGAAAGGGTTTATCTATCCAGTTCTCTCAAACATAAGGACATGATAATGCACTATGTGGGTTATCTTTTCTTCAGCAGAATACATTTATCCTTTTAATAGTCAATGTTGGTCAAGAAAATATAGAAATCTCGTTTATTGTTTATTTGTACATCATGAGACTATTTTTGGAAATTTACCATTAGAATAACTGGATCTGTTATCAAGCCTCTCATTTCAATGGTGAATTTACAAAAATGGTCTCTTCTCAAGACCACTGTTATGGGCACTTTTGGCCAGTTTGATGATTATAGGTTTAAATTTAAAGTTCACATCTACACCCCTACATGCAGAATCCTATTCTTAACAATTTCATCCCTGAAATCTAACTATCACCATTTGAAAACAACCATACAGAACTAATGTCTAATATTTTAAGAATTATATCCTATTAAAATTTAACATTTAAATTATTATGTAGAATAGATCAGATCTGGTCTGTGTCTTTAAAAGGGTTGATTTTCTGAGTATTCGAATCTCGGCATAGTACTTTGCTATCTCTAGTAATGTGTTCCCATCAGTTATGAGCAAATATGTTCGATTGCATTTGATATGAACACGAACACACTACTCTTAAAATTACTGTCAAGACAACTATACAGAAAAGCTGTTCAATATTTTGAAACTAGTTTTACTGGAACAGAACATGCCTTCCATCATAAAGAGCCTTGTCATTACTAGTTTGTAAGACTTACAGGGTTAAATTAGTTAAATAATAATAACAGGATCCAAAGTTGATATCCTTTAAATCTAACGTTATTTTCAGCAGGACTAAGCGTTATCAACATCGGATTCCGTTATCAGTATTATTAGATGAACAGTGCCACAATCACAAATATTAAACTTCATCGCAACAGTAATAATTATCTGACTTTATTGTGTGGAGATGGTTTTTCATTCACATATCAGCTCAGAATATTACGTAAACATTTTAATCTAATATGCTATGAATCAATATTATTTACTGTCAAACATTGCTGCTCAGAATTCTCTATAGTATTTCATTTCAAAGCACAAAATGTGATATTATGCTGGTGTTTTAAAAAATTATCCACCCATTCAATTGGCTAAATTGCCAGACATTTGGTAACCCGTTGAACCCAAAAAGCTAAAACATCAAAATCCTTGATGATTTTATAAATATTCTGTTGAGTATTTTGAAACTAATTTGACTGGGAGCTGTTGCTGGCAGCAACAAGTTCCTGTCAAATTAGATTCAAAATACTCAACAGCTTAACTGTATGATCATTTCAAAATCATGATTTTTGGAATGCAGGGTTCAAAGGGATAAGATACTTCTTCATCATCATGAAGTTATTAACTTCATCTATATTGTCAATAGATCTGTTACTAATTTTACATTTTTAAGTATAAAATATTGAATATATTATTTATTTAAATTATACCTATCGTCAATACATATTATTTCAAAAACTCTAAAACACTTGTCTGGTTATAAAACATGTTCATTATGTCTGTCATAAAATACATGCTATAACAATGGAGTTATGCCATGTGATTGAATGAGGGACAACTTGTCATACAGAACCATCATGTTTGACCTCAAAAGCATGTGGCTGTCATAGTCAAATTTTACTGTTCTGTCTTAGCCCAGCTCTTCTAGCAAATAATGTGGCATCCTCATCACTTATTGTCATTGAAACCTTTAGAATTTTCATCAATATAATGATTGGCTCGGTTAGTCTGCCTGTCTGCCTGCCTGTCTGCCTGCCTGCCTGTCTGTCTGTCTGTCTGTCTGTCTGTCTGTCTGTCTGTCTGTCTGTCTGTCTGTCTGTCTGTCTGTCTGTCTGTCTGTCTGTCTGTCTGTCTGTCTGTCTGTCTGTCTGTCTGTCTGTCTGTCTGTCTGTCCATCAATCCGTCCATCCATCCGTCATTGTTCAATCGTCATTAAGCTTGTGGTTTAGCTCTAAATATCGTCTTATATTTTGGGATGGGATCACCTGATTGGGACTAAGCTTGGACACATGCTTACTTATATCAAGCAGATGCAGCTGAATCATATTAAGGTCAGAGGTCAAGCTCATGTGACGGCATCCAATCTTGATTAAGTGTTTCGTTTAGCTCCATGTATCGTCTTATACCTCGGGATTTGTTAACTATATTGGAACTAAACTTTGACACATGCTTAGGTATATCAAGTGGATTCAGTGGAATAATATTGATATCGTGAGGTCATGGGTCAGGCTCATCTGACTGTATCCAATCTTGGTTATGTTTTGGTTTTGCCTCAATCTACCATCTTATATCTCTGGATGGGTGATTATCTCACTGTGTCTGGCTCAAAGGACCACGTTACCCTGGCCATGTACTACTTGAATTCCTAATGCTAAAATGGCCCAAAACCTAAAATGTCAAAATTTATGGCAATGCCCATTCAACTGTACCATTGATATCTTATATTATTACTTCATCTGGCTGGAGGGGTCAAGTGAGTTTATGCCATAGCAACAGTCCCTCATTGATACATCTGTCGAGTTTTCTTTAATGACTAGTCATCATCATCCTACCATCTGTCCGGCAACTTTTGCTTTAAAACACTTATCCTCATTAACTGCTTGACAGATTTCAACATACCTTGGCTGTAAGGACCCTATGTGGGTAGGCGTTAGAGCATGTATACAGAATTTTGATCGGCCAGTTTTCTGATGGCCATCTTGGATTTTCTGAAAATTTTGGGAAATAAGATAAAAGCCTCATTAACTACTTGGCAGATTTTAAGCAGACTTGCCTGGAAGGCTCCTAGAGTGGTATGCGTTGGAACATGTATACAGAATTTTGATTGGTCAATTTTTTCAGTGGCCATTTTAATTTTTAAGTCGGGAAATCGGTTAAAGATACTCCTCATTAACCACTGGGCCGATTTCAAGCAACCTTGGTTGGAAGGACCCTAGAGTTGTATCCTTCAGAACATGTATACAGAATAGTCATTTTTTTCGGCGCCCATCTTGAATTTTCTGAAAAATATAGGGAAACCGTTTAAAATGTTACTCTTCATTAACTACTTGGGCAATTTCAACCAGATTTGGCGGGACGAATACTAGGCTCGTAGGTTTTAGAATTTGTATCCGGAATTTTGATTGGTCAATTTTTCTGGTGGCCATCTTGGATTTTCTGAAAATTTCTGGAAATCAGATAAAAGCCTACTTATTAACCACTTGGCCGATATCGCGCAAACTGGGTTGGAAGGACACTAGAGTGTTATGCTTCAGTAAGAGTATAAATATCTATCTAGACTGATGGACTGTCAGATTTGTCATATAGGCTACTGATGAAGTGCGACCCTGCGAAATGCATTTAGCCAATTGACGGTGTCCATAATTATTGTGAGTAACTCTTATAATAATGCTTATTGAATTATTGTATTGTTAAATATTACATATTACATGTTAGTTGTATAATTTGGTTTTCAGCTCTAAGTAATATCTTGATTAAGCTGCTATTTATCCCAGCAATAAAGGAAAATGATTGATAAACTTTGACTCATCAACAAACGGATGGTGATGGGGATGGTGGAGGATTGAGATTATGACTGAATTCTATCGGATGGATTCCGAAACAATTTAGACTGATGTTATAGTCACGTGATGGAATGCTCCAGTAATTTACCGTAGATCGTCTACTTGTTGTAGCTTAGGCGCCTTCAGCATAGTGACTGGCTGGAGTGCTTTATGGCTGGTATAAACTCGATAATATTGTGATTAGTGCCTTCAACGATTTTGTGCGACCAATAGATCCATCTCAGAAACCAAATCAAAATCAAAATCTTGCACAAGCCATGCCTCTGGTTATGAAACCAACTGTGGCACCACGTTCACAAATGAAAAAACACATCTCACAAAACATCACAGGTCACCTACTGAAACTTCGCCACCAGTCACTAAACAAGTAGACAATATGACCTCTTCATTGCTACCATTGGCTTCTGTCCCTAGAGATCTGCTAGTTAAAGCTTCATTATTTAATCCCACTACCTGATTCTCCATTAAGCAACCTAAATAGCACAACCGAATATCTTCTCTTGCCACAGCTGGAACGAATTAGTGGTAGCAAATCTGGTCCACGGACCGGCACTTCTCAGAAAAAACCCTCTGAGCCAGTCAACCATCAGGTCTCAAGATCCCATCCCCAAAAAGGTAAACTGCCACAGGCCAGCTTCTCTCCAACTCCAAGTAATGCAGCGGATGTGTGATCATTAATTTTTGGAAATTTCGGCATGAGATCAAAAATAAAATGGACTGGCGGCTACGTGTTCTCATGAACAAAGTGCTCATTTTTTGGAGCTAACTAGGCGTTAAATTGTGTCATGCTAGAGGACTAACTAAAAAGCACGCAGGTTCATTTAAACCAGAGAAAATAGTGATCAACATTGGTTTTATTTTATGAATGAGCCCATCCCTAGTTCAAAATATAAATTAATGCTGGTTTTCAGTACAATCAAGTAAATTTCCAGACTGATTTATTTCGCAAAGCTCAACTGTTCAAATCAGTTGACAGCTCAGCAGAAGTCGTTTTATTTGATGCAGATAAGGCTTTCGACAGGGTGTGGCATGCAGCCCTGTTCCGGAAACTTAGGTTGATGCACTTTCCAGACATATCACAATTGATTAGGGACTGGTATGTAGGATTCCATAGCCAGGTTAAATGGCAAGGCCTCATCTCCAGAAGTGATCTTGCATCAAGGCAATATTCAAGGGAGGTCACTCTCACCATATCTGTTTAAGGCATATATAAAGGGTACACTCTATACTGTTACAAATAGACATATAGGTGCCACTATTGGCACAAAGTGTGGCTGCAGCGGGCTCTGCTGACGATATTGCTATAATCTCCCCCATTTGGTTTGGCCTACCGGTCATATGATGTAAATATGTACATTGTAAATTGTATATATGTCAATAACTATACACCCTATTGCACACAAAGGAAAAAGCAAAGAAAGGGGCAAAAGTAAAAAATAGAAAAAAATACCAAAGCGCTACAACCAGTATTCTCACACTGCGCAACCAATAGTGTTGTGAAAAATAATTTGAGATCGACAATAGGCCGTGTACGGGCCTCCAATGCCGTAACAGATGATGATGATGATGATGTCTGTTTCGGAATGATATTTCTGATCAGAGTTCCATTGAATATAAGCTTGCCGTGCGCCAACCAGACAAAAAGAACCTATCATCATCCAGCTGTTCCACAAGAGGCTCCAACATTACAGTTTACCAGGTGGAATAAAATGGTGTGCACAGCCGTCATTGTCTTTTGATAGAGCAAATACGCTGAGGAAAGCAAAAACTTTCCTTCAATTCGATTTATGTCTTCAAATTCTGTGGTCTTCACGAAGTCTGCAGCGGTCTGGTCCAGCTCCATTGGTACCATGCGCCAGAGTGAAAGCAAAGGTCCTCAGTGGAGTACGCATTCTACAGTTTAGCATAAAATGGTTCGACAAAACAAAGACTACATCCTCGGAATGTAATCTATGCAACAAGGGCCCTGAGACCAAGCAACACTATCCTGCATGGCGAATCCCTGGCCACAATCAGACTGCCATGCATGAATGGCCTACTAGCAGTCCTAGGGTTCAGTGACCTACAGTTTGTTTTCATCTACTGATGATCACATTCTACTTCAATTGATAATAGATAGTAGACATCTTACTAGGCCTATTATTACAGACATACTGAAATCTGATGATGCTACACTGTTGCAAATAGAAAGCATATCACAGGATCTGATCTAATATCTTCATAGCGACCGAAGAAGCTGTTAACCGGGAACCAGTGTCGCATACGAGATGAGCTCTTACTTTTTTCTAGCGGCTCGTCTACCATTGTCTGTCTACATCATTGACAGACTCACAGTATTATCTCTCGAATATCTGACAGAATGGATTAATTTAACTTAATTTAACCTAATATTTGTGTGAGAACTATTCGTACCATTCTACGGACATCTCGTTCTAGATACAAAGATTCACTCACTGAGGACTCAAAAGTATCCATGATATAATCTACCTGGTCCTGTCAGGGTGCCTCTGTCAGTGAGGGAATTTCCAGTTCAAGGTTCAAGGTTGGCGATTCAGTCCCTCAATTCGATGGCTAAATCGTCAAAATCTGTCATTCCTGCACTTAGATTCTCAGAAGTTAATGTTGTTAAGGATAACATACATTGGACTGAAAAAAACAGCTAACTATTTATCCTGCCTGGCTCAAATTCCTCAATTTAAACTAGACACTGGCCAAGGTAATATCCGCCCAGAAACAGGACTGGGTAGTAATATTGTCAATCTAACTGGCTCCACATTAGTTGAAGCAAAGCAGTCACTGCTTAATTTTGGCCTAACTTTTGTCCGAACACCAAAACGTAAAATGGTTTGGATGCTCTTTTAGATACTGGCTCTAATGTAATATCTGAATTTAGTCACCGTATTAAATTAGCAATCTAAGACCTAAACTAAATGCTTGCTCAAGTAGATACAGTCAAACCTGTCTCTAGAGACCACCATATGTTGGCCAAAGAAAACGGGTGGTCGGTTTATAAAACTGATTTCACCTGGTTTATAGCTTTTGTGGATAAAAGATGGTGGGTTCTTAAAGAACCGCCAGCTTTTGGCCCCAAAAGCATCTGGTCGCTATAGACTGGGTTAACTGTAGTTATACGTGAGTATATAATCACGTTAATTACTTTATGATGAAACAAAGATAATTCAGCAAGGAATAATTATTTGGAAAACGGCATTTATGTAATGGCTTATATCATGTTGATAATGTCATTTAGACTATATAATTCCTACATAAATGACATATGATTAATCAGAATCACTATCAGAATCACTGACATAAAGGGCAGTCAAGGTGTAAACATTTGTACAAATGTCCTCCGAATACTGCACAGACAGTCCGTTCATTAATGAAGCATGTACAGTCATCGTACTTACATAGGCCAAATTCTCGGACACAAATTATGTTATTCATCAGTTCTGGTGCTGCTGGAGGTTGTGTCATTACTGGGATAAGCTTACCACTTGTAGTGTCAATTTCATAGCCGGGGTCAGTAGAGGCTGGAACAATAGAATGTGACATGATGGCTTGCTGCCACATACAGAGCTGAGCATGTACACGTAGCAAATGATACAAGAAGCCGGTGTCGGTTGGAGATAGCTTTCTAGGTGGTAACTTGCCATGTGCCTTCTCACACCTCAGGGAGTTAAGTGATTTGCAGTCTGTCTTTCCATAAATCTTGCCAACAAATCTTGTTGCAGCCTCTTTCTCTGTGTCCCTGATATCAAGAACTGTGCCAAGAGTACACAGACATTGGAATACATCTGATTTGTCTTGAAAGATTTTGAATACAGAATGTTTACCATGTTCATAGAATGGGCTCATAGTGTCACATACAGTTAAACAGTAGACCGCCAAGAGGATATTTTGCTGATCTTGGGAAAGGCATTGATGCAAGCTGTGCACTGGGATATACAGTGCCAACGAAGTGTGCTTACTCACTATCTGTCAGGAAAAAATTTCATTTGATGGATTAAAAACATGAAAATATTTGTATCAGCAGATACAATTATTTGTTTTGCTCCTTGATTAGCTGTTGCAATGGCATGTAAGATAATATGCTTATCTGCCTCCTCTTAAGAGGACTGCATCTCGGGGATCTCAAATTCTATATGTTGAGTGATGTCGGAAGTGATGACGTTTGGATTTCCACTAACGAATAACTGCTGTCCTTCAGCAAGTTGAGTTACATTGGCTTTCAAATAGACTACATAACAACGCACAAGGTTTTCTTTGTTTTCCGGAACACTAAGAAATGCCTTTCCAATTTCTTGAAATTACGCCATCAAGCTGCGCATGGTAAACCAGAGCATTATTTCCACCTCTCTTATCTGGTGATTGACATTTGATACTTTGCGGATTATAGTGGTCGAAGATTACGTGTATTTGTAAAGTGTCTCATGACAACATTGTGTTGCTGTTATGCATTATATAGTTCATACATGCTTTAGCCATTTCTCTGAATGTTGCTTTATCACTGATGCCTGGAACAGGAAGGGACTGAATTATAGCGTGCTCATCATATATAATTACATCGGCTGATTGAATGTGTGTAATGTTATCACCATTGAGTAGATCTTCTAGTTTATGCATAAAGTCTGATTTCGTACAAGCTAGCATAACACCATTTTAGAATGGCATTACTCTGAGAGGCATCTTCCTTCTGGCATTCACAGCTAGCAGTCTTAAGTACATGGTCTCGCCATTCATAGCTATGACCTTGGAATGGGCACTAACATTCGTTTTAATTTCTGCCATTGTTTTATGGTACTTCGTGGGATTGGGTCATATAGGCTCTTTGCTGGCATTTGTTGTTCTTGACAAGACGCTCTGTAACAAATGTTTCAGCCATTGAATTTCCTTTGTCTAGTGCAGATGGAAGGTTATCCTGAATTAGGTGCAACTGCTCCAGTAGCAAATTTTATCAGATTACTTGGAGGGTCAGACAAGTTAAATGGATCTACAAATCTTCCATCAAACATTTCCTCCGTCTTATGGATGTCAGAATTCCATCGGTTTTTAGCAGCCTTCCCCTTTGATTTGTCTAGGCTGTGTTTGCAGATCTGTAAATGACATGTATTGGAGAATTTTGCAGTCATTTGCCTGGCCAGAAACTATCTAGCAAGATCGGATCATCTCATTGTTAGGCCAATAACGCCTCCAGGACATTTAAGCTCCTTGTTCCATCCAAACCGTATTAAAGGTACCGCCACTGAGCTTTGCCACAAAATGACCATCACTGAATGATTTATGAACACAGATTGGTAATCTGACCATCATCAAAATACTTACTGGCACATACCTGGCATAATTAGATCGGTTAGTAGTAAATAGGAGGCTAACAGTTGCTTTTTAGCGATCTAGTAGATGTCCCAATCACTGCTCCGGGTGGCGCTAAGAAAAAGGTTGAATGGCAGTAAGAAATCATCCCAAAATTTGAACATGGGAGATATAGCACACCCGTCTTTCCTGAATTCATTTAGAAGAATAACGAGTGTTTCAAGAACATGTTTGGTTAGCTCACATATATAGGTCTCAGTATCAACATCGTCACCAGTTAACTGAAATGCCGGATCTAGGGATATCTGAAGTTGTGAAATGGCTTGTGACATTGATTGCCCTTTTCTGTGCACCTAGACCGCAATGCTTCACCAACGAGGTTGAGACCATACAAAGAACGATCGAAATCTTTTCCAGCCAGATTCTGGTTCGCACTTCCAGGAGCAAACACATCTAACTCGTGCAGCAGCTACTTTAGACCATAAAGATGCCCAACACCTGAAATTATAGACAGTAAATGCATGCCACCTTCACATGGTATTACTCCAGTAAGATCATGTGGACATGCCCAGTTTGCCCACACTAGTTGCAATGCCTTTGATAGGAGACCCATGTCAAAGAAAACTGGCGCATATCGGTGTCCTAGTGCGTTGATTGACTCCTTTGCTCGCTTAAGAATGATGTATATTGTCGAATAATCTGATGGCGGGGCCATAAATATTGGGTTATAAGTGACAACTGATACAGGCTCCATTTTGCTTGTATAAACTTTAGCATAATACATTCCCCATGGATGAACTGAGGAATCAGCATTAGCCTTTTCATGAAAAGTACCAGAACTTGCTAGATTGTATATGATTCCTTTTGCATCAGCTCTTCAAAGCCGTATTATCTGGCATTGATTTTATTTCAGAGGTACCAACAGGCGGGTAAAATTGTGGTTCTTGTCTTTGAGGCCTTTTTATAAATGAGTATATGACTTAAACTTGTTGAGGTCTGCTGATTGAATATGCGATCGTGTGGTATTGGAATGCGAATAGAGGTATTGTTATCTTCCACCGTATCAACGGTCAAAACATCTTCAAAACACAAAAACTTCTTAAACTCACAGACATAGGCAAGTCACAGATGATCAACATTTCCAGAGCCTTTCATCACAAATCCTACCTAAATCTATAACCCACAGCTTTGCAAACAACATCGAAATCCACACATATAACACTATGAACAAACATAGAATTTCAGTTGGTGTCGTCAAAGCATGGAATAGTATAGATAAACACACACGCGAAAAAATACTAACACTAAAATCATACAAAGACATAATTAAAACTACTCAATACATACTAGATCTGGAAAACACAATGCCAAGATAACTAAGACCACACACTCCTGTATCATTGCCATAGCTACTATCATAACAACCACCCACTACTACTACTACTACTACTACTACTACTACTACTACTACTACTACTACTACTACTACTACTACTACTACTACTACTACTACTACTACATAATGCACTATTACAGCTATCGTGACTACTGCTTCCTTCAATCTGACGCACTTCAACAAGTGCTACTACTAAATAGCAACCTATGGGTTGAGCTGGGGGGTAATTAGCATGCATGCCCCCCCCCCCCTCCAAATATAAATCTTTCATCTCAATAACTAAAAGGAAAAACATAGATGTATTGTATCGTTTGTTCTTTTTTCTATGTCTACTTAGCTCAGTACCGTATCTGCACATTCACAAGTATGTCTCACATTCTATGCTAAGCTGTGTGTATAATTGTCTATGTATGTTTAATGTTAGGTGTCCGCCACCACTATAGGCAATGCCGTCGGCGGACAACCTGTATTGAAAGTATGTAAATTGGTATCCAAGAAGCATATAAATAATCTTGAATCTTGAATCTTGAACTGTAGGAGTATGCTGATCATGGCATGTGTTATCTTCTTTCCGTCAATAGTACGTTCATTATGGTCCCAGTTGTCGGCTGTGCATACAACCTGATTACCGCCAGCTCCATTTGATAGTAGTTCAACATGTAACAGAGCTCCAGATCATGTGGATTCTTGATTAGCACACCTGTGAACAGCTGCTGATGTTAAGAATCTCCGTAGTTTATCATATGACATACAATAGCCAAGACTATACATGTCATCTATAAGTTTCCTGCTGCCGAATTCATGATGATGCACAGTTAATTCTACATGTTTGGGTGATAGGGTGGATGTAGCCAGTGTCACAATGTCACAAGCTATGTTAAGACACTTGGGATCAGTAGTATCGGTGTCATGCTCAAAATGGTTGTCAACAGTCAATGATCCTAGCTATTTAACTAAAACGGGTCATCACATTCCTTTTGATATTGCATTGTCATTTCTCTTAAGCTATGGTACTCATTAGCGAGATAGGAGAATAGTTGCACATATAGATTCACTGATATGCTTTCCGATGATACCAACGGCTATGTGTATTGTACTTGCGCCACTTTCCATAGAACGATAAAGGACGCTCACCAAGGTCTGACGTGCTTGATATATCACTCAATGCTTGTGCAAATTTGTGAGCTTTGATCAATACTTCTCCAACTGAGATGTTCTTTGAGCAGGTGAGGTTTGATAGGCCTTTCTGAGAAATGAGCGCCAGCTCAGGGCATGGCTGTTGCAGTTGGATCGTTACGCTCTGTCATGTATTGGTCGAATGATCAATGTCATATTCATCCAGAAGCTCACAATACGGAGTTCTAAGTACAGAAAGCTGAAACACCTCTTTCTCATCCAAAATGCTTGTCTTATATTCAGCTAAAATTTAAATTGAGCATTTCTGTAAGCACTTTCTGTAACATTTCTACCTCTTTCTCATCCAAAATGCTTGTCTTATATTCAGCTAAAATATAAACAGAGCATTTCTGTAAGCACTCTCTGCAACATTTCTTTTGGTAGCTGCACTATTATCCATATTCATGTACGTTGCTAGGCACCCTTTCTTTCTGTGATACCATGCATCAACTTCCATCAAGTCTGAATTGCCTACTCCAAGTAACCGAGTTATCATATCTGTGCCAATGCTCTCGTATGCTGCTTCTAAAACCGTAGAATAAATAGATTTCATAGATGGGTCACTGTGTATCGAAGACTCCACCAAAGATCATGCGTTTCTATGCTTAGCACTACATAAGTCGTTGCAAATGAAGCACCTTGATTTCCCGTCAAAGTCACTATGGATGGATTTTGACCTCGTGAAGCATACCCTTTGATCAGTATCACTGCTACTGGCTATTCTAGTCGTTGTCGAAATGAACCTCTTGGTAGAACATTTGATGTGACTCGAGCTTGTGAAGCTGGACCGACAGTTTCTATGATATCTAATTCTAAAAGTTAAAACCAAATAAATAAAGGCAAACAATATGTAATAAGAAATTTCATGAACATTAAATTTCAAACTTAAAAATAAAGGCATGCATAAAACGATAAAGGAAACTCCCTGCCACCCCCTCTAAATATGCGATGTCTAATGGTATGACATATACATCAAATGCCGATAGGTGAATTCTGTAACATGTCACTGGCATATAGACAATGTGAAGAATAGAACTGGTAGTATTAAAGGCTTTGGACAAAATATAGCGCGTCATGGTAGAACATTTAGTCACTTGATGATGAGTCGGGCCCCTTAAACACACGACACCGCCGCCCCCCCCCCCCCCCCCCCCCCCCTCAATAGATAAGTTGCAGCTGACAACAGTTTATTTATACATTATATGCGTCTCTGCTTTAACCAAGTTATATCATCATGCAAAAATGCATGTTGTATAGCAGCCTTATGCATACATTGGAAAGGGCACATTGGATATTGAGGAATTCATCAAAATGTTCTTTTGCACTGCCCATATTCAATCTAAATTTTCGCAGCTCACCATGAGAGTTGGCAATTGTATCATGCAGATTCAGAAACTAGAGAATCTGCTTGTTAATATAATGCATGACACAAAATGTTGTAACGCCACATTGGGTAGGTTGATTTTTTTCAGCTAATATCTGCAGCACTATTAGCTTAAATGGAAATGATTTCGAATTTGATGGCGAAAATTACCAGCAAATTTGCAGCTGCGCGATGGGAAAGCATTTTAGCCCGTGTTTTGTCAATATTTACGTAGCAGAGCTGGAGGAGGAAGTGTTCAAAGCAGTCTCACATTTATTGTAGGTACATTGATGGCATTCTCATGAATTGACAACACAAAGTTTGAGAAATGTTTTGAAATTCTGAACAATCACGACTTGAATATCGTCCGTCTAAATCAAGCACGTAGCACGTTGCACCCTAGATTTTACACACACACACACACACACACACGCACGCACGCACGCACGCACACAGGCACGCACTCACGATAATTATTAGCTCACATGGCCTAAAAGGTCACGCGAGCTTATGCCGTGGCGCCGGTCTGTCAGTCGTCCATCAACTTTTCCTTTAAACAATTTCTCAAGAACCAATATGCTATTTCAATTATATTTGACAGGAAGCATCCATCCGTAGGGCATAGCTGTCCAAATTTGTGCAAAGGAAGACGATCGGCAAATTTGACCGGTGGCCATCTTGGATTTTGGCATATTTGTAGAAACGTCTCTAAAAGTCTTCTCCGAAACCGCGTGGGGAATAGATTCAATACCTATGAAAGCTCATCTAGGGCAAATGCTGAAACAAATCTGTTCAACGTAACTTGATTGGCCAAATGCTTTTTTGGTTAGCTTGGATGAACTGGATCTCGCGAAAATGACATCCAGAGCCGCTAAACGGATCAGACTGAAATTTGGAAGATATAACTAGGCATTAAATGCCATCTACGTTTGTTCAAGGGAAGCTGATATGAAAAAAGACACGACCGCCGTGGACGAATCAAAATGTAGCATGTTTGGCGGCCATAATGAATTTCTTTATTGGACAGATTTTGAAGACGAAATTAGTATTAAATAGGTTTTTGTGTATTTACTGCTTTGGAAACTGTCGGATAAACGGGTTGGCCGCCATGTTAGATCATTTTCCGCCAAAAACTCCCATACTGATGCAATAGGAAATTTAAAATGTCTTCTCAAGAACCACTTTACCGAATTTAATCAAATTTTGCAGGACACATCCTTGTTAGCTCACATGACCGTCATCTGTCCGTCGGACATCGTCTGTCGTCCGTCCATTAACTTTTTCTTTAAACTACTTCTCAAGAACCACATGGCCAATATCAATTATATTTGGCAGGAAGCATCGCTGGGGCATAAAGATTCAAGTTTGTTCAAACGAAACCGATGGGCCAATTTGGTCTGCTGCCATTTTGGATTTTGGCTGATTATTAGAAATGTGTTTTAAAATCTTCTTCTCCAAAACCTCTTTGGGGTTCGATTCAAACCTCATGAAATATCATCTAGGCCAAGCGCTGAATCAAGTTTGTTCAATAGAACTTGATTGGCCAAATAGTTTGATGGCCTTCTTGGATGACCTAGTTTTCGCGAAAACGACTTCTCCAGAACCAATGAACGGATTGGGCTAAAATTTGGGATATATGATTATGGACTAAGGGCTATTAAAGTTTGTTCAAGCGAAGTTGATACGTAAAAAACCCTGATGGCCTCCGTGGGCCAATCAAAATGTAGCGTGTTTGGTGGCCATCTTGGATTTTTTATTTAATGGATTTTGAAGCCGAAATTGGTTTGATAGGTTTTTGGGTATTATGATTTCAAATTTGCCATATTCGAAACTGTCGAATTTATAAACTATTTGGCGGCCACCGTAGATCATTTTCCCACCAAAAGCTCCCATACTAAAGCAATGGACAATTTAAAATGTCTTCTCGAGAACCCCTAGGTCGATTTCAATTATATTTGTCAGGAAGCATTCTTAGGGCATAGAAATCCAAGTTTGGTCAAAGGAAGCCGATTGGCCAATTTTCCCGGCGGCTATCTTGGATCTTGGCACATTTTTATAAACGGCTTTAAAAATTTTCTTCGCCGAAACTGTTTTGGGGATTGATTTAACTCATGAAATATCATTTTGGGCACGAGCTGAACCAAGTTTGTTCAAGGGAACTTGATTGGCCGAATGGTTCAGCGGACATCGTGGATGACCGAGTTTTCGCGAAAACGACTTCTTCTCCAGAACCGCCAGATGGATCGGGAAAAAATTTGGGAGATAAAATTGGGGACTATGGGCCATTAAAGTTTGCTCAAGGGAAGTTGATACGTTAAAAACCATGGACGCCATCGGCCAATTAAAATGTAGCGTGTTTGGTGGCCCTTTCTGATTTTCTTACATTGACGGATTTTGAAGCCGAAATTGGTTTTATATAGGTTTTTGGGTATCTGATTTCAAATTTTCCATTTTTGAAACTGTCTTATAAATAAATGGTTTAGCGGCCATCGTGGATCATTTTCCAACCATAAACTCCCATGTACTAAAGCATTAGGAAACTTAAAATGTCCACTCAGGAACCACTGGGCCGATTTCAAGCATATTTGGTAGAGAGTATCCTTAGGGCATAAAAATACAGGTTTGATCAAGATCGATGAAGCCGGTCGGTAATTTGCCTGGCAGCCATCTTGGATTTTGGCCATTTTAAAAAAATGCCTTTAAAAATCTTTCAAAACTTAGAACGGGTTATCTAGGCCAACAGCTGAACCACGCTTGTTCAGGAGAACTTGATTGGTCTGATGCTTTAGCAGTCATCTTGGATGACCTGGTTTTCATGAAAACGACTTCGTGTTCAGAACCGCTGAACGGACTGAGCCGAAATTTGGGACTTTAAACTGACAACTGTCATGTCCTAAACTGAATATCCCTAAATATTGGCCATAATCTGTGAGGAAATGAAAAATAAATACAGGATGTGATAAAGAGTTATGCATACACAAAATGTATTATCGATTGCTACACAAACTCCGCTTCCGAGGCCAGTCTGGGCGAGAAATTATTAAAGACTGTGTGAGTCAGTTGCATTCTTTGGACAGTTAATTGTATGTCTATTAATAATTATCTAAGCAGACAAAGGACAAAGAACGCGATACGATGCTACTACTTTACAACAAAGGATGATTACTATTTATAACGCTGCTAGAACTAATCGTAGCACTACTGTGTTTACTATAATCCAAGAAGGTGAAGCATCATTATCATACACTCTGCAGAATTTTCTTTCAAAAGTACCGGTACATAGAATCCACATAGGCTATTATAAATAGGACTATGGGAATTGTCTGTTACATTAATTACTAGTAGATAAAACTCTGTAATGATTGCTCTGTAAACGTGATAATAGGATTATTGAACATACTCCACAGTGCGACTGTTAACGCTGATGTTTGTGTAATGGCGTTTTCAATTGGATCACTTGTTTCATCAATGAATAGAACGAGCCTAGTCGAGCCTGCATACCAGAGATATCATGATACCATACCACGTTTCGTTTATAAAGAACTACCAATCGCTTATAACTTGCTAGGAGCAGTATTTAATGCGATCTTAATCAGCTATTTTCTAAAATCTAAAAAATACAAGTCACCTATCTTCACCGTATTGACGAGCTTAGCATTTATGGATTTATTCGCTTGTATTTCAG
>CM067373.1:132799002-132818002 GCA_034401795.1 Chaetoderma sp. LZ-2023a
AGAGACGTTTCTACAAATATGCCAAAATCCAAGATGGCCACCGGTCAAATTTGCCGATCGTCTTCCTTTGCACAAATTTGGACAGCTATGCCTACGGATGGATGCTTCCTGTCAAATATAATTGAAATAGCATATTGGTTCTTGAGAAATTGTTTAAAGGAAAAGTTGATGGACGACTGACAGACCGGCGCCACGGCATAAGCTCGCGTGACCTTTTAGGCCATGTGAGCTAATAATTATCGTGAGTGCGTGCCTGTGTGCGTGCGTGCGTGCGTGTGTGTGTGTTTGTAAAATCTAGGGTGCAACGTGCTACGTGCTTGATTTAGACGGACGATATTCAAGTCGTGATTGTTCAGAATTTCAAAACATTTCTCAAACTTTGTGTTGTCAATTCATGAGAATGCCATCAATGTACCTACAATAAATGTGAGACTGCTTTGAACACTTCCTCCTCCAGCTCTGCTACGTAAATATTGACAAAACACGGGCTAAAATGCTTTCCCATCGCGCAGCTGCAAATTTGCTGGTAATTTTCGCCATCAAATTCGAAATCATTTCCATTTAAGCTAATAGTGCTGCAGATATTAGCTGAAAAAAATCAACCTACCCAATGTGGCGTTACAACATTTTGTGTCATGCATTATATTAACAAGCAGATTCTCTAGTTTCTGAATCTGCATGATACAATTGCCAACTCTCATGGTGAGCTGCGAAAATTTAGATTGAATATGGGCAGTGCAAAAGAACATTTTGATGAATTCCTCAATATCCAATGTGCCCTTTCCAATGTATGCATAAGGCTGCTATACAACATGCATTTTTGCATGATGATATAACTTGGTTAAAGCAGAGACGCATATAATGTATAAATAAACTGTTGTCAGCTGCAACTTATCTATTGAGGGGGGGGGGGGGGGGGGGGGGGGGGGGCGGTGTCGTGTGTTTAAGGAGCCCGACTCATCATCAAGTGACTAAATGTTCTACCATGACGCGCTATATTTTGTCCAAAGCCTTTAATACTACCAGTTCTATTCTTCACATTGTCTATATGCCAGTGACATGTTACAGAATTCACCTATCGGCATTTGATGTATATGTCATACCATTAGACATCGCATATTTAGAGGGGGTGGCAGGGAGTTTCCTTTATCGTTTTATGCATGCCTTTATTTTTAAGTTTGAAATTTAATGTTCATGAAATTTCTTATTACATATTGTTTGCCTTTATTTATTTGGTTTTAACTTTTAGAATTAGATATCATAGAAACTGTCGGTCCAGCTTCACAAGCTCGAGTCACATCAAATGTTCTACCAAGAGGTTCATTTCGACAACGACTAGAATAGCCAGTAGCAGTGATACTGATCAAAGGGTATGCTTCACGAGGTCAAAATCCATCCATAGTGACTTTGACGGGAAATCAAGGTGCTTCATTTGCAACGACTTATGTAGTGCTAAGCATAGAAACGCATGATCTTTGGTGGAGTCTTCGATACACAGTGACCCATCTATGAAATCTATTTATTCTACGGTTTTAGAAGCAGCATACGAGAGCATTGGCACAAGTATGATAACTCGGTTACTTGGAGTAGGCAATTCAGACTTGATGGAAGTTGATGCATGGTATCACAGAAAGAAAGGGTGCCTAGCAACGTACATGAATATGGATAATAGTGCAGCTACCAAAAGAAATGTTGCAGAGAGTGCTTACAGAAATGCTCTGTTTATATTTTAGCTGAATATAAGACAAGCATTTTGGATGAGAAAGAGGTAGAAATGTTACAGAAAGTGCTTACAGAAATGCTCAATTTAAATTTTAGCTGAATATAAGACAAGCATTTTGGATGAGAAAGAGGTGTTTCAGCTTTCTGTCCTTAGAACTCCGTATTGTGAGCTTCTGGATGAATATGACATTGATCATTCGACCAATACATGACAGAGCGTAACGATCCAACTGCAACAGCCATGCCCTGAGCTGGCGCTCATTTCTCAGAAAGGCCTATCAAACCTCACCTGCTCAAAGAACATCTCAGTTGGAGAAGTATTGATCAAAGCTCACAAATTTGCACAAGCATTGAGTGATATATCAAGCACGTCAGACCTTGGTGAGCGTCCTTTATCGTTCTATGGAAAGTGGCGCAAGTACAATACACATAGCCGTTGGTATCATCGGAAAGCATATCAGTGAATCTATATGTGCAACTATTGTCCTATCTCGCTAATGAGTACCATAGCTTAAGAGAAATGACAATGCAATATCAAAAGGAATGTGATGACCCGTTTTAGTTAAATAGCTAGGATCATTGACTGTTGACAACCATTTTGAGCATGACACCGATACTACTGATCCCAAGTGTCTTAACATAGCTTGTGACATTGTGACACTGGCTACATCCACCCTATCACCCAAACATGTAGAATTAACTGTGTATCATCATGAATTCGGCAGCAGGAAACTTATAGATGACATGTATAGTCTTGGCTATTGTATGTCATATGATAAACTACGGAGATTCTTAACATCAGCAGCTGTTCACAGGTGTGCTAATCAAGAATCCACATGATCTGGAGCTCTGTTACATGTTGAACTACTATCAAATGGAGCTGGCGGTAATCAGGTTGTATGCACAGCCGACAACTGGGACCATAATGAACGTACTATTGACGGAAAGAAGATAACACATGCCATGATCAGCATACTCCTACAGTTCAAGATTCAAGATTCAAGATTATTTATTTGCTTCTTGGATACCAATTTACATACTTTCAATACAGGTTGTCCGCCGACGGCATTGCCTATAGTGGTGGCGGACACCTAACATTAAACATACATAGACAATTATACACACAGCTTAGCATAGAATGTGAGACATACTTGTGAATGTGCAGATACGGTACTGAGCTAAGTAGACATAGAAAAAAGAACAAACGATACAATACATCTATGTTTTTCCTTTTAGTTATTGAGATGAAAGATTTATATTTGGAGGGGGGGGGGGGGGCATGCATGCTAATTACCCCCCAGCTCAACCCATAGGTTGCTATTTAGTAGTAGCACTTGTTGAAGTGCGTCAGATTGAAGGAAGCAGTAGTCACGATAGCTGTAATAGTGCATTATGTAGTAGTAGTAGTAGTAGTAGTAGTAGTAGTAGTAGTAGTAGTAGTAGTAGTAGTAGTAGTAGTAGTAGTAGTAGTAGTAGTAGTGGGTGGTTGTTATGATAGTAGCTATGGCAATGATACAGGAGTGTGTGGTCTTAGTTATCTTGGCATTGTGTTTTCCAGATCTAGTATGTATTGAGTAGTTTTAATTATGTCTTTGTATGATTTTAGTGTTAGTATTTTTTCGCGTGTGTGTTTATCTATACTATTCCATGCTTTGACGACACCAACTGAAATTCTATGTTTGTTCATAGTGTTATATGTGTGGATTTCGATGTTGTTTGCAAAGCTGTGGGTTATAGATTTAGGTAGGATTTGTGATGAAAGGCTCTGGAAATGTTGATCATCTGTGACTTGACTATGTCTGTGAGTTTAAGAAGTTTTTGTGTTTTGAAGATGTTTTGACCGTTGATACGGTGGAAGATAACAATACCTCTATTCGCATTCCAATACCACACGATCGCATATTCAATCAGCAGACCTCAACAAGTTTAAGTCATATACTCATTTATAAAAAGGCCTCAAAGACAAGAACCACAATTTTACCCGCCTGTTGGTACCTCTGAAATAAAACCAATGCCAGATAATACGGCTTTGAAGAGCTGATGCAAAAGGAATCATATACAATCTAGCAAGTTCTGGTACTTTTCATGAAAAGGCTAATGCTGATTCCTCAGTTCATCCATGGGGAATGTACTATGCTAAAGTTTATACAAGCAAAATGGAGCCTGTATCAGTTGTCACTTATAACCCAATATTTATGGCCCCGCCATCAGATTATTCGACAATATACATCATTCTTAAGCGAGAAAAGGAGTCAATCAACGCACTAGGATACCGATATGCGCCAGTTTTCTTTGACATGGGTCTCCTATCAAAGGCATTGCAACTAGTGTGGGCAAACTGGGCATGTCCACATGATCTTACTGGAGTAATACCATGTGAAGGTGGCATGCATTTACTGTCTATAATTTCAGGTGTTGGGCATCTTTATGGTCTAAAGTAGCTGCTGCACGAGTTAGATGTGTTTGCTCCTGGAAGTGCGAACCAGAATCTGGCTGGAAAAGATTTCGATCGTTCTTTGTATGGTCTCAACCTCGTTGGTGAAGCATTGCGGTCTAGGTGCACAGAAAAGGGCAATCAATGTCATAAGTCATTTCACAACTTCAGATATCCCTAGATCCGGCATTTCAGTTAACTGGTGAGGATGTTGATACTGAGACCTATATATGTGAGCTAACCAAACATGTTCTTGAAACACTCGTTATTCTTCTAAATGAATTCAGGAAAGACGGGTGTGCTATATCTCCCATGTTCAAATTTTGGGATGATTTCTTACTGCCATTCAACCTTTTTCTTAGCGCCACCCGGAGCAGTGATTGGGACATCTACTAGATCGCTAAAAAGCAACTGTTAGCCTCCTATTTACTACTAACCGATCTAATTATGCCAGGTATGTGCCAGTAAGTATTTTGATGATGGACAGATTACCAATCTGTGTTCATAAATCATTCAGTGATGGTCATTTTGTGGCAAAGCTCAGTGGCGGCACCTTTAATACGGTTTGGATGGAACAAGGAGCTTAAATGTCCTGGAGGCGTTATTGGCCTAACAATGAGATGATCCGATCTTGCTAGATAGTTTCTGGCCAGGCAAATGACTGCAAAATTCTCCAATACATGTCATTTACAGATCTGCAAACACAGCCTAGACAAATCAAAGGGGAAGGCTGCTAAAAACCGATGGAATTCTGACATCCATAAGACGGAGGAAATGTTTGATGGAAGATTTGTAGATCCATTTAACTTGTCTGACCCTCCAAGTAATCTGATAAAATTTGCTACTGGAGCAGTTGCACCTAATTCAGGATAACCTTCCATCTGCACTAGACAAAGGAAATTCAATGGCTGAAACATTTGTTACAGAGCGTCTTGTCAAGAACAACAAATGCCAGCAAAGAGCCTATATGACCCAATCCCACGAAGTACCATAAAACAATGGCAGAAATTAAAACGACTGTTAGTGCCCATTCCAAGGTCATAGCTATGAATGGCGAGACCATGTACTTAAGACTGCTAGCTGTGAATGCCAGAAGGAAGATGCCTCTCAGAGTAATGCCATTCTAAAATGGTGTTATGCTAGCTTGTACGAAATCAGACTTTATGCATAAACTAGAAGATCTACTCAATGGTGATAACATTACACACATTCAATCAGCCGATGTAATTATATATGATGAGCACGCTATAATTCAGTCCCTTCCTGTTCCAGGCATCAGTGATAAAGCAACATTCAGAGAAATGGCTAAAGCATGTATGAACTATATAATGCATAACAGCAACACAATGTTGTCATGAGACACTTTACAAATACACGTAATCTTCGACCACTATAATCCGCAAAGTATCAAATGTCAATCACCAGATAAGAGAGGTGGAAATAATGCTCTGGTTTACCATGCGCAGCTTGATGGCGTAATTTCAAGAAATTGGAAAGGCATTTCTTAGTGTTCCGGAAAACAAAGAAAACCTTGTGCGTTGTTATGTAGTCTATTTGAAAGCCAATGTAACTCAACTTGCTGAAGGACAGCAGTTATTCGTTAGTGGAAATCCAAACGTCATCACTTCCGACATCACTCAACATATAGAATTTGAGATCCCCGAGATGCAGTCCTCTTAAGAGGAGGCAGATAAGCATATTATCTTACATGCCATTGCAACAGCTAATCAAGGAGCAAAACAAATAATTGTATCTGCTGATACAAATATTTTCATGTTTTTAATCCATCAAATGAAATTTTTTCCTGACAGATAGTGAGTAAGCACACTTCGTTGGCACTGTATATCCCAGTGCACAGCTTGCATCAATGCCTTTCCCAAGATCAGCAAAATATCCTCTTGGCGGTCTACTGTTTAACTGTATGTGACACTATGAGCCCATTCTATGAACATGGTAAACATTCTGTATTCAAAATCTTTCAAGACAAATCAGATGTATTCCAATGTCTGTGTACTCTTGGCACAGTTCTTGATATCAGGGACACAGAGAAAGAGGCTGCAACAAGATTTGTTGGCAAGATTTATGGAAAGACAGACTGCAAATCACTTAACTCCCTGAGGTGTGAGACGGCACATGGCAAGTTACCACCTAGAAAGCTATCTCCAACCGACACCGGCTTCTTGTATCATTTGCTACGTGTACATGCTCAGCTCTGTATGTGGCAGCAAGCCATCATGTCACATTCTATTGTCCCAGCCTCTACTGACCCCGGCTATGAAATTGACACTACAAGTGGTAAGCTTATCCCAGTAATGACACAACCTCCAGCAGCACCAGAACTGATGAATAACATAATTTGTGTCCGAGAATTTGGCCTATGTAAGTACGATGTCTGTACATGCTTCATTAATGAACGGACTGTCTGTGCAGTATTCGGAGGACATTTGTACAAATGTTTACACCTTGACTGCCCTTTATGTCAGTGATTCTGATAGTGATTCTGATTAATCATATGTCATTTATGTAGGAATTATATAGTCTAAATGACATTATCAACATGATTCAAGATTCAAGATTCAAGATTCAAGATTCAAGATTCAAGATTATTTATTCAATAATTCCAAGGTAAACGAATTCACAAATCATACCAGGTTGTCTGCCCAAGGCATTGCCTATAGTTATGGCGGACACCTTACACACATATATACAGGTATATATAAATTAGACAAGACAGTACTTACACAAACAATTATAAATTCAGACATTACATTTACTACTTCCTTATTAACCCTTTGGCCCTTGATCCACATAAACAGTTTAAATTTCAAGAGAAAAATATGTCAATTCGCGGGTCAAGAGGAGACCACCCCTTCCCACACCCCCAGCACCCTACCCCCCCCCCCCCCCCCAGAGTTCACAGCCGGTTCAATTATCTTGTCAGTCATTACAGTGGAAAGAAAACCTCCTGGAGTGGGCCTCTCAGCCCGCGAACCAACATATAATACTGTAACAGGGTGTGTGTAAGAGTTAGTCACTTGGGTTATTATTATTATTATTATTATTATTATTATTATTATTATTATTATTTAGCGATACATATGGGTAGTAAATAAGGACAAGACAGTTACGTAACAAACAAGCACAGAACATAGTCAAGTTCAATAATATACATGGATGTCTATGATTATAGATACAACAATAAACATTTATATATTTTTGGGGGAGGGTACTTTTACTTATAATGATGATATACTGTTTACAGGATGCTGGCTAATGGGGAGCATCCTTGGACAAGGGAATGGGGATGGAGGGGATGGGTGCTCATTCTCCTGCTCGTCCTGTAGTTTGTTACTATGGTAATTGAAATTATTATTGGATATAATAGCAAGTGGAGTCATCTAGTCATAATTCTAGTAGTAATAGTAGTAGTAGTAGTAGTAGTAGTAGTAGTAGTAGTAGTAGTAGTAGTAGTAGTAGTAGTAGTAGTAGTAGTAGTAGTAGTAGTAGTAGTAGTAGTAGTAGTAGTAGTAGTAGTAGTAGTAGTAGTAGTAGTAGTAGTAGTAGTAGTAGTAGTAGTAGTAGTAGTAGTAGCATTCTTTACCTTGTTTTGTAGACGAGTCGGGCCATTTTTTAGCTGTACTGCATGAGTTCGATAATACTAGTATGTGTTAATCAAGTGGTTTTTTATTGTTTTCTTGCAGAATTTTGTTGATAGAATTTTCTCACGTGTTTCCTGTTTTATGTTGTTCCATAGTTTAGTGGCTGCAAATGATATTCGGTGTTTTCCTATGTCTGTCCGTGTGTATTGCTCATGTAGTTTATGTCTGCTTCTAGTGTTATGTTGGTGGATGTTAATATTGTTTATAAAGAAGGGGGCTATAGATTTGGGTAAAGTGTCGTGGTGGAAGTTTTTGACAATAGCTAGCATTTGAGATTTTCCTATGTCGGTGAGCTTAAGCAATTTTTCTGCTTTGAACATGTTTTGGCCCTCTGCTGGCCTAGAAAATAGTTTGATGCTTTTTTTTTGGAGACTTTGAATTTTGGATATTCTGTTTTTGTAGGTGTTAGTCCAAACAGCGTTGCAGTAAGTGAGGTGCGGGAGGATCAAGGTGCTGTACAGTGTTTTAACCGTGGCCTGTGTCATATATGGTTTTAGTCTTTGGATGACACCTATTCCTCTTGCTACTTTTGCAGTAACTGTTTCGATTTGTTTGGCCCAGGTCAAGTTTTTATCTAAATATACTCCTAGGAACTTTGCATAAGGGGCCTCTTCAATTTCCTTATTGCTAATGTACAATTTTGGAACCTCTTTATTTATTAATTCTCTAGATTTTGAAAATAACATATAGTTTGTTTTATCCACATTTAGTGATAATTTATTTAGTGAAAACCAGTTGGTAATTTCTTCCATTTCCTTATTTACATTTTTATATAATGTAGCTATGTCTTCATCAGAGCAAAAGGCATTGGTGTCATCAGCAAATAGTATTAGTGACATATGTTTGCATATGTTAGGCAGATCGTTCATATACAAGAGGAACAGCAGAGGGCCAAGGATGGACCCCTGAGGGACACCGCAAGTTAGTCTCCTATTTTCAGAGCAAGTTGCATTGAACTGCACACATTGCGTTCTGTCACTTAGGTAACTTTCAAACCAGATGAGTGCACTTCCTCGGATTCCATAATACGCAAGTTTTTCCAGTAGGATTTTATGATTGATAGTGTCGAAAGCTTTTGAAAGATCCAAAAAAATGCCTATTATGTGCTTTTTCTTTTCAATTGATTCTATTATTTTTTCTGTCATTTCAATTAGTGCTAGCATTGTTGAATGTTTTTCACGTATTGTGATGTATATATATGATATAAGCCATTACATAAATGCCGTTTTCCAAATAATTATTCCTTGCTGAATTATCTTTGTTTCATCATAAAGTAATTAACGTGATTATATACTCACGTATAACTACAGTTAACCCAGTCTATAGCGACCAGATGCTTTTGGGGCCAAAAGCTGGCGGTTCTTTAAGAACCCACCATCTTTTATCCACAAAAGCTATAAACCAGGTGAAATCAGTTTTATAAACCGACCACCCGTTTTCTTTGGCCAACATATGGTGGTCTCTAGAGACAGGTTTGACTGTATCTACTTGAGCAAGCATTTAGTTTAGGTCTTAGATTGCTAATTTAATACGGTGACTAAATTCAGATATTACATTAGAGCCAGTATCTAAAAGAGCATCCAAACCATTTTACGTTTTGGTGTTCGGACAAAAGTTAGGCCAAAATTAAGCAGTGACTGCTTTGCTTCAACTAATGTGGAGCCAGTTAGATTGACAATATTACTACCCAGTCCTGTTTCTGGGCGGATATTACCTTGGCCAGTGTCTAGTTTAAATTGAGGAATTTGAGCCAGGCAGGATAAATAGTTAGCTGTTTTTTTCAGTCCAATGTATGTTATCCTTAACAACATTAACTTCTGAGAATCTAAGTGCAGGAATGACAGATTTTGACGATTTAGCCATCGAATTGAGGGACTGAATCGCCAACCTTGAACCTTGAACTGGAAATTCCCTCACTGACAGAGGCACCCTGACAGGACCAGGTAGATTATATCATGGATACTTTTGAGTCCTCAGTGAGTGAATCTTTGTATCTAGAACGAGATGTCCGTAGAATGGTACGAATAGTTCTCACACAAATATTAGGTTAAATTAAGTTAAATTAATCCATTCTGTCAGATATTCGAGAGATAATACTGTGAGTCTGTCAATGATGTAGACAGACAATGGTAGACGAGCCGCTAGAAAAAAGTAAGAGCTCATCTCGTATGCGACACTGGTTCCCGGTTAACAGCTTCTTCGGTCGCTATGAAGATATTAGATCAGATCCTGTGATATGCTTTCTATTTGCAACAGTGTAGCATCATCAGATTTCAGTATGTCTGTAATAATAGGCCTAGTAAGATGTCTACTATCTATTATCAATTGAAGTAGAATGTGATCATCAGTAGATGAAAACAAACTGTAGGTCACTGAACCCTAGGACTGCTAGTAGGCCATTCATGCATGGCAGTCTGATTGTGGCCAGGGATTCGCCATGCAGGATAGTGTTGCTTGGTCTCAGGGCCCTTGTTGCATAGATTACATTCCGAGGATGTAGTCTTTGTTTTGTCGAACCATTTTATGCTAAACTGTAGAATGCGTACTCCACTGAGGACCTTTGCTTTCACTCTGGCGCATGGTACCAATGGAGCTGGACCAGACCGCTGCAGACTTCGTGAAGACCACAGAATTTGAAGACATAAATCGAATTGAAGGAAAGTTTTTGCTTTCCTCAGCGTATTTGCTCTATCAAAAGACAATGACGGCTGTGCACACCATTTTATTCCACCTGGTAAACTGTAATGTTGGAGCCTCTTGTGGAACAGCTGGATGATGATAGGTTCTTTTTGTCTGGTTGGCGCACGGCAAGCTTATATTCAATGGAACTCTGATCAGAAATATCATTCCGAAACAGACATCATCATCATCATCATCTGTTACGGCATTGGAGGCCCGTACACGGCCTATTGTCGATCTCAAATTATTTTTCACAACACTATTGGTTGCGCAGTGTGAGAATACTGGTTGTAGCGCTTTGGTATTTTTTTCTATTTTTTTACTTTTGCCCCTTTCTTTGCTTTTTCCTTTGTGTGCAATAGGGTGTATAGTTATTGACATATATACAATTTACAATGTACATATTTACATCATATGACCGGTAGGCCAAACCAAATGGGGGAGATTATAGCAATATCGTCAGCAGAGCCCGCTGCAGCCACACTTTGTGCCAATAGTGGCACCTATATGTCTATTTGTAACAGTATAGAGTGTACCCTTTATATATGCCTTAAACAGATATGGTGAGAGTGACCTCCCTTGAATATTGCCTTGATGCAAGATCACTTCTGGAGATGAGGCCTTGCCATTTAACCTGGCTATGGAATCCTACATACCAGTCCCTAATCAATTGTGATATGTCTGGAAAGTGCATCAACCTAAGTTTCCGGAACAGGGCTGCATGCCACACCCTGTCGAAAGCCTTATCTGCATCAAATAAAACGACTTCTGTTGAGCTGTCAACTGATTTGAACAGTTGAGCTTTGCGAAATAAATCAGTCTGGAAATTTACTTGATTGTACTGAAAACCAGCATTAATTTATATTTTGAACTAGGGATGGGCTCATTCATAAAATAAAACCAATGTTGATCACTATTTTCTCTGGTTTAAATGAACCTGCGTGCTTTTTAGTTAGTCCTCTAGCATGACACAATTTAACGCCTAGTTAGCTCCAAAAAATGAGCACTTTGTTCATGAGAACACGTAGCCGCCAGTCCATTTTATTTTTGATCTCATGCCGAAATTTCCAAAAATTAATGATCACACATCCGCTGCATTACTTGGAGTTGGAGAGAAGCTGGCCTGTGGCAGTTTACCTTTTTGGGGATGGGATCTTGAGACCTGATGGTTGACTGGCTCAGAGGGTTTTTTCTGAGAAGTGCCGGTCCGTGGACCAGATTTGCTACCACTAATTCGTTCCAGCTGTGGCAAGAGAAGATATTCGGTTGTGCTATTTAGGTTGCTTAATGGAGAATCAGGTAGTGGGATTAAATAATGAAGCTTTAACTAGCAGATCTCTAGGGACAGAAGCCAATGGTAGCAATGAAGAGGTCATATTGTCTACTTGTTTAGTGACTGGTGGCGAAGTTTCAGTAGGTGACCTGTGATGTTTTGTGAGATGGTTTTTTTCATTTGTGAACGTGGTGCCACAGTTGGTTTCATAACCAGAGGCATGGCTTGTGCAAGATTTTGATTTTGATTTGGTTTCTGAGATGGATCTATTGGTCGCACAAAATCGTTGAAGGCACTAATCACAATATTATCGAGTTTATACCAGCCATAAAGCACTCCAGCCAGTCACTATGCTGAAGGCGCCTAAGCTACAACAAGTAGACGATCTACGGTAAATTACTGGAGCATTCCATCACGTGACTATAACATCAGTCTAAATTGTTTCGGAATCCATCCGATAGAATTCAGTCATAATCTCAATCCTCCACCATCCCCATCACCATCCGTTTGTTGATGAGTCAAAGTTTATCAATCATTTTCCTTTATTGCTGGGATAAATAGCAGCTTAATCAAGATATTACTTAGAGCTGAAAACCAAATTATACAACTAACATGTAATATGTAATATTTAACAATACAATAATTCAATAAGCATTATTATAAGAGTTACTCACAATAATTATGGACACCGTCAATTGGCTAAATGCATTTCGCAGGGTCGCACTTCATCAGTAGCCTATATGACAAATCTGACAGTCCATCAGTCTAGATAGATATTTATACTCTTACTGAAGCATAACACTAGTGTTTGCGCGATATCGGCCAAGTGGTTAATAAGTAGGCTTTTAACTGATTTCCAGAAATTTTCAGAAAATCCAAGATGGCCACCAGAAAAATTGACCAATCAAAATTCTGTATACAAGCTCTAAAACCTACGAGCCTAGTATTCGTCCCGTCAAATCTGGTTGAAATTGCCCAAGTAGTTAATGAAGAGTAACATTTTAAACGATTTCCCTATATTTTTCAGAAAATTCAAGATGGGCGCCGAAAAAAATGACTATTCTGAAGGATACAACTCTAGGGTCCTTCCAACCAAGGTTGCTTGAAATCGGCCCAGTGGTTAATGAGGAGTATCTTTAACCGATTTCCCGACTTAAAAATTAAAATGGCCACTGAAAAAATTGACCAATCAAAATTCTGTATACATGTTCCAACGCATACCACTCTAGGAGCCTTCCAGGCAAGTCTGCTTAAAATCTGCCAAATAGTTAATGAGGCTTTTATCTTATTTCCCAAAATTTTCAGAAAATCCAAGATGGCCATCAGAAAACTGGCCGATCAAAATTCTGTATACATGCTCTAATGCCTACCCACATAGGGTCCTTACAGCCAAGGTATGTTGAAATCTGTCAAGCAGTTAATGACGATAAGTGTTTTAAAGCAAAAGTTGCCGGACAGATGGTAGGATGATGATGACTAGTCATTAAAGAAAACTCGACAGATGTATCAATGAGGGACTGTTGCTATGGCATAAACTCACTTGACCCCTCCAGCCAGATGAAGTAATAATATAAGATATCAATGGTACAGTTGAATGGGCATTGCCATAAATTTTGACATTTTAGGTTTTGGGCCATTTTAGCATTAGGAATTCAAGTAGTACATGGCCAGGGTAACGTGGTCCTTTGAGCCAGACACAGTGAGATAATCACCCATCCAGAGATATAAGATGGTAGATTGAGGCAAAACCAAAACATAACCAAGATTGGATACAGTCAGATGAGCCTGACCCGTGACCTCACGATATCAATATTATTCCACTGAATCCACTTGATATACCTAAGCATGTGTCAAAGTTTAGTTCCAATATATACACCTGTGCAAAAGTTAAGCACCAGCAAAAACAATAGAACGTAGAAACATGATGGTACAACTAGGCTGCCATACGTTTTGTCCCCGCGTTAGCTGACATAATTCCAAGTACGAAATGCACATGCATGCATGACTTCACGCCGCTTGATGTCCGTGCGTGGCGGGAAACAGCACACGTGTTCAGTTATGTAAAAGTCCAGTTTGAGGTGTAGAACATTACATACAGATTTAGGCGACAAGATTAGGAATTTTGTGTTCATGACCATGGTTTATTTGTACAGAGAGAATTAGCTCTTGATTGTGAACCGCTATGGCAAGACGAAGGTTAAGTGATCGTGTGAAATGGCAAATCATAGGCATGCATACCACTGGTATGTCATGCAGAGAGATTGGCAGACAGCTGAACATTAACCATACTGTAATCAGTCGTTTGATTGCAAAACATGGGCAAACTAACGAGGTGAAGGACAGGCCTAGATCTGGAAGACCGAAGAAGACTACTGCCCGTGATGATCGAGCCCTAGTACGCCTTGTTAGGAGATCTCCATTCACCAACAGCAGAGTGCTCAGCCAGCAATGGGAAACGCGCAATAGAGTGTCAATGTCTACCGTCAAAAGGAGACTGTATGCTGCTGGCATGAAAGCTAGGAGACCTGTCAGACGTCCTCTCCTCACTGCACACCACAAAGAGGAGCGTCTGAGGTGGTGCAACGAAAGAAGACACTGGAACATGAGATCCTGGAGATGGGTACACTGGTCCGATGAAAGTCGGTTCCTGCTTCATGCCACAGATGGTCAAACTCGTGTATGGAGGTCCAGACGCACGGCGTACGACCAACGTAACATCATGGAAGAAGTTCCATTTGGTGGAGGTTCCGTTATGATATGGGGGTGCATCTCATTTGATTGTAAGCTGGATCTGTTGACTGTACCTGGAACACTAAATGGACAAAGATATCAAGATTCCATACTGGATAGAGTTGTGGTCCCTCATTTTGTAAATCATGCACCTGGAACCCACACTATATTCATGGATGAAAACGCCTGACCACATCGTGCTAGAGCTGTGCATGAATACCTCCGCCAGAATGCCATCGAAACCCTACCATGGCCAGCAAGGAGCCCTGACATGAACCCTATTGAGCATATCTGGGACATTCTGGGAAACATGGTGAGAAGGAGGGATCCTCCTGTGCAGAACCTACAGGAATTAACAGACGCACTCCATCTTGAATGGCAACGAATACCACAATGGCGTATCAGTCGGTTGGTGACCAGCATGAGACGTCGTGTCCAGGCCGTCATCCAGGCACAAGGTGGATATACCCGGTATTAATAATGACAGTCTCAAACTCGTGCACAGATGTTAAACTTCGTTTTCAGACACCATTAATGACAATCTAGCCACGTGTGTCAACTGTAGGGCAATAGTTGTCAGTTGTGTCAACGTAACCATATTCAGGCCTCGTTTTCAAGTTCAAACAAAAACATACAGTGTTTCCCCACCATCATAATCAGCATTCCTCTAGTTGCATTATTACCTCTTGCACTAAGATGGATGGGTACATAAATGTTTATGCTATTGCTTTCTTCATAGCACATGAATATACCCTCGCATGTGCGTAAAAATAGGGTGGTGCTTAACTTTTGCACAGGTGTATAGTTAACAAATCCCGAGGTATAAGACGATACATGGAGCTAAATGAAACACTTAATCAAGATTGGATGCCGTCACATGAGCTTGACCTCTGACCTTAATATGATTCAGCTGCATCTGCTTGATATAAGTAAGCATGTGTCCAAGTTTAGTCCCAATCAGGTGATCCCATCCCAAAATATAAGACGATATTTAGAGCTAAACCACAAGCTTAATGACGATTGAACAATGACGGATGGATGGACGGATTGATGGACAGACAGACAGACAGACAGACAGACAGACAGACAGACAGACAGACAGACAGACAGACAGACAGACAGACAGACAGACAGACAGGCAGGCAGGCAGGCAGACAGGCAGACTAACCGAGCCAATCATTATATTGATGAAAATTCTAAAGGTTTCAATGACAATAAGTGATGAGGATGCCACATTATTTGCTAGAAGAGCTGGGCTAAGACAGAACAGTAAAATTTTCCTATGACAGCCACATGCTTTTGAGGTCAAACATGATGGTTCTGTATGACAAGTGGTCCCTCATTCAATCACATGGCATAACTCCATTGTTATAGCATGTATTTTATGACAGACATAATGAACATGTTTTATAACCAGACAAGTGTTTTAGAGTTTTTGAAATAATATGTATTGACGATAGGTATAATTTAAATAAATAATATATTCAATATTTTATACTTAAAAATGTAAAATTAGTAACAGATCTATTGACAATATAGATGAAGTTAATAACTTCATGATGATGAAGAAGTATCTTATCCCTTTGAACCCTGCATTCCAAAAATCATGATTTTGAAATGATCATACAGTTAAGCTGTTGAGTATTTTGAATCTAATTTGACAGGAACTTGTTGCTGCCAGCAACAGCTCCCAGTCAAATTAGTTTCAAAATACTCAACAGAATATTTATAAAATCATCAAGGATTTTGATGTTTTAGCTTTTTGGGTTCAACGGGTTACCAAATGTCTGGCAATTTAGCCAATTGAATGGGTGGATAATTTTTTAAAACACCAGCATAATATCACATTTTGTGCTTTGAAATGAAATACTATAGAGAATTCTGAGCAGCAATGTTTGACAGTAAATAATATTGATTCATAGCATATTAGATTAAAATGTTTACGTAATATTCTGAGCTGATATGTGAATGAAAAACCATCTCCACACAATAAAGTCAGATAATTATTACTGTTGCGATGAAGTTTAATATTTGTGATTGTGGCACTGTTCATCTAATAATACTGATAACGGAATCCGATGTTGATAACGCTTAGTCCTGCTGAAAATAACGTTAGATTTAAAGGATATCAACTTTGGATCCTGTTATTATTATTTAACTAATTTAACCCTGTAAGTCTTACAAACTAGTAATGACAAGGCTCTTTATGATGGAAGGCATGTTCTGTTCCAGTAAAACTAGTTTCAAAATATTGAACAGCTTTTCTGTATAGTTGTCTTGACAGTAATTTTAAGAGTAGTGTGTTCGTGTTCATATCAAATGCAATCGAACATATTTGCTCATAACTGATGGGAACACATTACTAGAGATAGCAAAGTACTATGGCGAGATTCGAATACTCAGAAAATCAACCCTTTTAAAGACACAGACCAGATCTGATCTATTCTACATAATAATTTAAATGTTAAATTTTAATAGGATATAATTCTTAAAATATTAGACATTAGTTCTGTATGGTTGTTTTCAAATGGTGATAGTTAGATTTCAGGGATGAAATTGTTAAGAATAGGATTCTGCATGTAGGGGTGTAGATGTGAACTTTAAATTTAAACCTATAATCATCAAACTGGCCAAAAGTGCCCATAACAGTGGTCTTGAGAAGAGACCATTTTTGTAAATTCACCATTGAAATGAGAGGCTTGATAACAGATCCAGTTATTCTAATGGTAAATTTCCAAAAATAGTCTCATGATGTACAAATAAACAATAAACGAGATTTCTATATTTTCTTGACCAACATTGACTATTAAAAGGATAAATGTATTCTGCTGAAGAAAAGATAACCCACATAGTGCATTATCATGTCCTTATGTTTGAGAGAACTGGATAGATAAACCCTTTCGTGTGTAATCCATTTTCATTGATATGAGCATATTATCTATGAGGACACGCTGGCTTTTTCTTCAACTAGCCGGCATATACATGCTTAATCTGGCAACAAATTTATGGTACGGCACAGTAAAATTACATTAGCTGACTAAGGAATGATACCAGTTAATGAGACCAGTTCAACTAAGGCAAGGCGGCATGACTACATCTGTGGATTACCAAATCCAACTTCTTGCTGTAGATACTGTACTTCAGCCATCAACTCATGGTCCTGCAGATTCAACTGAAATGAATAAAAGAAGGTGGCTTATTGTTGAATTTGTGTCTTTATTGTATTAAAGCTTCCAGTTTTGGTTATGAAACAACTGGATCCAGTTTTGGTTATGAAACAACTGGATCCAGTTTTGGTTATGAAACCACTGGTTTCGGATTAGGTTATAAAACATTTGGTTTCAATTTTCAATATAAGTCACAAAAGAATTATAATGATTTTAATTGTATTACTTTAATTGCAATATCTTATAATAAAACCAAATAAACCATGGAACAAGCAACATGCAATTTAGTGATAATTTAATATTAATAGTATAATAATGATTGTCATTTTAAGAACTACAATATATATGCAGTATGATAGTGTTCTCAGCATACCTTAACTGAATATTTATACGCCTGCTCAGCTTCAAGTTGCCTGTCTGTCTTCAGGCAAACAAGCGAGAGATATGCCCATACTTCAGGGTCCAGATTGTTCAAGATGTTAGCCTCTGACAGGGCATCCTCAGCTTCAGATAACTCATCCATCTACAAACAACAACCATAAACAGAAATATAGATCACAGTTAAAATAACAGCTCAAACATAAACAGCATACAAAAAATTAAACGATAAAATGTAATTGCAATGCTTAGGTATACTTATGATGTCTTCCGGCTGCAGGCTTTATGCCTTTGTGTTCGGATCTTTGATGTCCTCTGCACGGTACTCTTTATGGTCTCCGGTTATGGTCGCGTTGTAGTTGTATAGGAGTTCACTATTGTTCTAGTGCCTATCAAGCCTAGATTTAAATGTTTCTAATATTGGTGCTTCAATGACCGTGTCTGATAAATTATTCTATACTGAAACAACGGGCAGTCAGAAAGAGTGCTTGCGGATATTTGAATTGGCTATCTGTTGAAATAATTTGTACTTATGTCCTCTGGTGTTCCCTCTGCCTACACAGTCTTTGAGTAGTTGCATATATATGAAGTTTGAAACTTCATCATCGTATTTATCTCTCAAGAGCTTGAACATCTCGATCATATGATCTCTTACTCTCCTGTATGTCAGGGCTGGTAATGTGAGCTTCTTTAGCCTTCAAGATAAGAAAGTTCCTTCATTCCTGGTAAAGTTGCTGCATGGCATGACGTTTGACATTTTCAATCGCTTCTATAGATATTATCATGAAGCCTGTTTGTTCTATAAAGGTTGTGAAAAAGTCTAACTAGCTCTGTTTTCACTACCCGAATTCACAATGATGCAGCTGCCTACTTGTATGAAATAAATGGAGACAAGTCTAAATGATAGTTGAAATCATATTTAAGACGTTATTGAACGATATGACCATGTATGTTCTAA
>CM067373.1:132818502-132836502 GCA_034401795.1 Chaetoderma sp. LZ-2023a
GTGATGGAGGCCCGCGCAAAGCACTTGTCTCTCACAAGGATACCGTGACGGCGGCCCACGCGAGGCTACTACTTCTCACCCAGAAATACAGCATCAGAAGTATAGCCTCTCGCCACGATAAAGGATATTTTCCTTTTTCCTTTTTCCTTTTCAGCTTAGAGGTATAATAACTTATATTAAGTTAATTAGTAATCTCGTATGCGGGAACCTCTTTTACAGGGGTACCTCTGCGGACCTGCGAGTCTGTGTGGCACCTCCGGTGGTCCCACGTTTAAAGGTTCATCAGGCTGTCTCTATGTCTTGTATTTTCGTATGCTCATTGTTATCTAGCAAACGTGACGGTCTGTTTAGGTAAACTAATTGTATAGGCTTATTTAGGTTAGGTCACCATCAAATCCTGTAAGTCTATAGATCTCAAAATTGCTATGGACAGGCATACAGGTGACACCAATTCATGGAATGATACTGTTGAGTTTAATGTTCGCGACGATGGTCGCACGGCCCCACCGGAACGATTGAGTTTCACTGGCCTTAGGAGCCAGTCTTTGTTACCCATAGGGCAGTGTCGCACGGGATCCGTAACCCCGGGACCGGGAGCTAACCAGCATCATCACTCGTCGTGCACATGCGACGCGGCGAGTCGACGGCAGACACCGGAACGGCTTGACGCTACCCCGCGAGCCACATCTGATGAGTGATGGGATTAATTTTTTATAAAATGTTATCCTCTTGCCAATAAGAATGTAAATATAAGCACTGTAGTGACAAGTGTATTTGAATGCGTCTATTTAGGAATAACTGGGACTTAAGTATATGCAGTGGATTAATGGGTATAGAATATTTAGCTCTCCATATAATTCTCGACTGCATTTCATCTTCTCATTTATATTGTCAGAAACAATAGATTCAGGTTGAAATACTTTTTATTTTCCTTTTTTTTTTTTAAACTTTTCGAATTTATCCCGTGACAAATATGTTTGAACAACACACATGCTTAACGTATTTGAAAACGTATATACTTCGTGTATTAATTCATATTAGTATACTCGGGCCTGCATCGTAAAATTGTTTTGTAGTCAGGGATATACAGAAAACAAAAGCTAACATTAAACGTGGATTGCTACAATATTTTAACTAAAATAAATTAAAAGTTTATTATGTGTCAATTATTAAATATTGTGGGACTTCTTTTTAAAGTAATTAGGCTACCATGGATTATCTGATTATTTCTAGGCTGTTATAACTTGCTGGCCGATAGCCGTATTCAGAACTCTGTATCTTTTTAGTTGACCATACACTCAAATGTCCAACGTGAATTTTCTGGTGAGATACAGACCTTTCATTTGGTACCAAAGATCCTTCTCTTACAGAGGGGTGCAACAGAAATCATAATTAGGCTCTGTCTGGAGAATAACCGCAAGACTATAGCTGATTATGAGGTCATATGACGTCATATGGTTGATGGATACGCTGGAAAGGTGAATTATCCCACCGGGAGCATGATTATATCGCATGAATGTTGTCTCGACAAACACGTCACTTCGATTTTCATTCCGCAAGTCACACTGATGTCTCATGACAAGCTCGCGATTATTGAACAGGAACCTCTTTTGGAAGTGTCCGCATGGACTGTATGTAACACATAACATATTGTAGATATCGGATTGTCTTGTGGGTAGTCATGACCCCGTTAGACGTCTTATAATTGCGAGTAAGACCTCAGTGAAATTCATATTTGAAAGTACCAGGTGAGCCAGGGAGCTGCGGCATCATTGTATTAGTTATGTACATAGTAAGAGCGCTGCACTGGTTGACATCGACCAGTGCTACTGCTATGCAGTTTCGCAGAAACAGAGGCGAAACAGGATGGAAACCAATGCGATACTGAGAGCAGTTATAAAGAATTAAATGTAATAGACCAATGTAATAGGACCGATGGTTCTGAGTTGATGATATCTGTCAATAGTTGAAGATAAAAGTTGTTGCTGTGGGATCGGCACACACTTTTATAATGTTCAGCAGTCGTTTCGGCCGTTAGTTTAGTAAATATTCGAGTGATAAGAATCGGTAGGAATCGATATGAATATAGGTGACAGTCTGACATTTAGTTGTTGACGGTCGGCATTCCGACTCCCTTAAGCAAGTACAACAACACCAGCTGGCAATGAGATCATACAGCTCATGTGCTTATTAACGTTCGTTTCCTACATGCTTATCCAAGATAGGCAAGGGACAGGACAGAGGCATTGTAGCGTCCTGTAGGAATTAATAACACAATCGAAATTTGTATATCAACTATATGTCAATCAAAGAAAGGCATGCTACAACAACACATTCCGTAATGTTGTTAGTTAGCTGACAGATCGCATCAAATCAGAACCAGCCAACACCGCTTTGCCGGGTTGAATAGTAGATCTACCATGTTTAGTAATGAATCCATAGAAGAGAAGCCCAGAGTTTGATTGGCCGAGATGACGTCATAATCAATGAGCATCTAGTCAAACTCTGTGGCAGAGAAACAAAAGGAATAAGGTTTCGAAGTAAAATCGAATGGTAGAAGAAGCGGGATTGGTCAGAAGGACCAAGAGGATTAGGTGAAAATTCTAGGAAGAGATAGGCAGAGGTTGATTGGAGGGAAGATTGTCCTGGCCAATCAAACTCTGACTATAGCGTGCCTAGAAGTATAATGAGAACAGAAATATATGTATTATAATATATATATAGATATATATATATATATATATCAGAATAGATATGCAGGTTAGGAAACTGCAAAAGCTATATAATAGGCACTTTGTCTATTAAGAAATCAATCAGGTACTGGTGACCTAAAGCGAAACGTGTCGTGCCGTGTACCGTATTCTCTCCGAATAAATTGGAGTAAGAGAGAATTGTTAGGCTAGCTAGATATCATATCAACCGTCGTGTTGAGAGTAATCGGTAGCAGTAAAGTAGTCACAGTTGGAATCAGATAAGATAGTTTAGTCCCATAATTATATTAGCAGTATCATTATAAAGTATCATCCTATTGCAGTGACTGTATAAGTCACCTTGATATATAGAGGTATTGTAAAGTTAGATATAAGAATAAAATCATCACCTTGTAAATACAAGGCACTAGTTTGGTTGTTATTAAGGAACTCCTAAGACAGTACGGAGAAACACCGTACCTTACCACGAATCTTCAGTACGTCAGATCAGGCCCAGTTACATAAAATATCTTCAGTCCATCTTTGAAGAGGCGAGCTGTAACTATCCGACTGCAGCAACGAGAAGATTGATTGTCGCAGCAATCATCAAAAATCATAAGTCTTCTCAAAGTTGTGGTTGTGAGCGAATTATATATAAAAGAAATACCGAAAATCTTCAATATGTTGCACAGCGCACATGATCAGCCGCAAAGAACTACACAATCATTTTATGAAATACTTCCAGATGCAGTGGCGATTGCCCTCTCGTTCCGCCTTCGCAAACATAATCATTATGAAAACAGGTGTAACTAATACGTCCACGCGCAGCTTGGCATTCTTGCTCATTTTGGCTAGTTTCTCTAGACCCCTCATTAAATCTCCTTTTGATTCGAGGAAGTTGCCATACAGAACACCTTGAAGTATTTTCCTTAGCAAACATATATAATTCTCTAATGTTCTGAAAAAAATCGTTGCCCAGTCAGTGGTTATTAAACAGTTAGAGGTTCCGTGACCGTAGCACTCCATTGCTATAGACACCAAACTCATCATAGCTTATTGCATAAATGACAGCCATCATGACGTGGCAACCATTATTGGCTACCAGATTGGATTTCCTAGGATGTAATTTAGGAATAAACTTATGAATGGTTTCATGGATACCCTGACCCTTAAGATCAATGTCTAAACACCAAAACTACCGTCATAGATTTGATATGATGCAAATTAGAGCCCAAGCTGGGGAACGGTGGCCATTAGTTTAATTATTTTCGGCGAAATTGAAGTTTATTTGAAGCAATCCTCGAACGACCTTATAAATGGTTTCAATGGTTTAAGTGACCTTTAAAACCTATATCTTGACACTAAAATTACTATCTTGCATTTAATGTGAAGGAAGTTATGACCGAAAACATGAATTAACGGCCATCTTGGGCGCCATCTTGGATTTCTAAAGGAAGCTGAAGGGTGGCCAATGTTCATCAGGCAGATAGAAGACACAATGGGTTACATGTATATAAATCAATCAAAAGAAAGACTGCATACAAAATTTCCAGATTCAGTAAAAAGAATCATTTGACTGCCGGACTATATTAACAATAAAATCAGATGGGCAGACAGACGCATAGATGGCCATATTTCCATCACTCCCATAATTCTCTTACTTAACTTTAGCAATTTAATTTCTCGACATATTGTGATATAAAGAGCGTTTGGACGTTTAGAATTTCAAAATAATGCAAAATACGACAAAACAGATAGCTAAAAATTGAATTTTCAGGTCACTACAACCCGCAACATAAAATGCTTAATCAAACATTTCTTTCTTGGAACCATGCAAAAATAGCGTGCCACGAAGATCTACTTTCAAAATTATATGACGAACAAAAGTCGCCAGACCGGACAACGAACTCAAATCTTACGGCCGTTTTAAAATTGGTTACTAGCTTATCTAGTTATTCATAAGTGCGACGCGCTATAGTTGTTACTTAGGCTGCTTTACCAGAAATGCCAAAGATTTGACAAATCTAGAGACCGACCGACCAACCGATCAACCGACAGACAGACAGGCCGACAGACCGACAGCAGACAGATATACAGACAGATAGACAGACAGACAGATAGGCCGACCGACCGACCGACCAACAGAAATACAGATAGATAGACAGCCAGATAGTTGTGAGTCGAAACTAATAATACGTAATATAAATACCACGTGCGACACACTGTTGTTAGGCTATTTTGCAAGAAAGGTAATTGTTTACAGACTAACTGACAGATAGACCGGCAGACAGACTGGCATGCCGACTTGGACTATTTGCAAGTCATAACTATATTAAAATTAAAGCATACCTTAAAGGGAAACACCAGGCCCTCTACACTACTTTGTATAAAATGAATCTACAGACCCTACCGTTTAAAAAAATATAGTTGTAAGCTCTGTGCTCAAATTAGAAATATATATCTTCATTATTTAAATATGTGATACATTAATTAAATTTCTATTCCCGGACGTTATAAGTTGAACGTTTTTGCTTTTTCTCGTTGTCATCCAACGCTATCGCAATAAAATTGCGAACTGCGTTTTATAAGGGGATTCGCTTCAGCGGTGTTAGGAATATGTAAACTATATTTGCGGAAATGTTGAAGAATATATAATAACAGTCCTTTGTCTGATTTCTCTGATGGTTGACATCAAGTTTTGATTTTGAGATAAATGCGATAGTATAGGCATATAAATATAATTGCCACTTTTGAATCAACACTTTCACTGGCGCTACGGTAGATAATGTTGTTAAAGTTTCATCTATTATTATGAGAGTTTAAATCGTTCTTACATACATCCAGTCCATCTTTAGGTGCCTATGTTTTCATACTAGCCTCAAAACTTCCTGAGATATTGTAATATTCATGTAATTGGCAGGTATCTTCATAGATAATGGTCATCTTAAGGTTCGGCAACTAATGTATGAAAATAACAAATATATTCCATAAATTTGCTATAATGTGATAAACGTCTCAATCTCTTCAATCTGTACATATATAAATGGTGTCGATAGCATTATCACCGATAGAGATATCACCATCCAAATACATGCACTCCTGTCTTCAGAGTGGCGTTATAATGGTTCCTGTCGGATGGAATTCAACCTATGACGTCATAGGTTTAATTAACTAGCAGAAAATTATAGTAAAATAGTGTTTTTAAACATCATTTTAATCGTATTTATATATAAATGTCGCAGGAAGGTTTTACACAGTAGCTTGAATATGGGCTCTACGATAGAACTGTGTGTTTTATGCAAACGATGGCGACCCTTCTTGTGTTCCCCTTTAACCATTACCATTCAGATGTCTAAATTTTCAAATTAATTTACAAGATGTGAACCGATGTTCATTTTTCAACAAATTTGGTGGAAAATGTTGCTGTCGTAACATAAACTGCCACAATTGTTGAAAAATGTGCACGGGTTTCTTTGCTATTGATACAGTAAAATCTTGCCATCAAAGTGGTACGGGTTAAAGGGTCACACTAAACACCGGAATACACCGGAATATACCGGAATAGTCCAGAATCCACCGGAATCCACCGGAATACACCCCGGAATACACCCCGGAATATACCGGAATATACCTTAGGATAATATCTGCTTGTGATAAGCATTTAAAATTCTGGCTAATTAACTCGAGGAATGTGGGCTGTGGTAATTCAAAGACGCTTTTCCAGTACTTGCCCGTATTACGGATTGTGATTTCATTAGTTTTTTATTTCATTAATTCATTCTTTGATTTACAAACATCTACCTATGCTCAGACATTTAGTAAGCAAATCGCCATGGTATGACACATCTAATTATCTGCAGACAGCAAATCGCAGTGGTCAGACAGGATGTTACATGATTGCTATCCAAACAAGGTAGATCTAGTCGGACACATTGATTGTTGTCAAAACAAATCAGACAGACACGCATGGATTTCACATGCAACTCACCCGTTCCATAATTGTTATTAAAACAAGTTGTATACATGCGTTAACGAATTTCATCCCCAACCCATCCTTCTAGCCAATAGCTAATAAAACACCTATCTTATCCATGTGTATACAGGTGTATCATATCCACCTTGCTAGAAACTAGTCGTTGATTCGATGAAACTCTTAAAATATGCGTCTAGCATTTTATATTTAAAGCCCGACAATTTCAGAAATTTTAGTGTATTTTGAAAAGTTGACTGTTTGGAATAATCAAAGATTGCCTAGATATAAGATATTCATAATAATTCTTAAGCTGTCGTTCTTGTGTAGGCAGTTCTTGTAGGCATATGCATTTAATATGTGCCATTCTGAATTAAACTGGTATTAAAAGATCTCGGACATCCGGATGTTATTATTGAGGTGTGAATCACTTAATTAGGTGTTAATTGTATCCCCCCCCCCCATGCATGTTCCATTCGGCGATTGGATACACCTTGTTCATACACGCCGTCACCGCGTAGTTTTACAGGTTGATAATTTAATATTCTGTTGAATATTTTGAAACTAATTTGACTGGGAGTTTTTATACTGGGAGTTGTTGCTGCAACAATCAAATTCGTTTCAAAATATCCATAGGATTATTAATTAACCCTTTTAGTCTCTAGTTTTACAGAATATTTTTAAAACAATTTGACTGGGAGTTGTTGCTGGTGGTTGTGGTGGTTCTCTTAAAAATATTACTCTTATCTCATTTAGGTTGAAAAGCAATTTGGATGTCCTGGGCCTAGTCAAGGCAGCAAAGAAGACGGCACCAGTGTATCACTGCTTCGACAGTTCTGCCCAGCTAGTCTAGTTACACATAGTCCCCGCACTGTCCGGGGCGACGGTAATTGCCTATATAGATCGGTTTCACTAGGCTTGTTCGGTAGTGAGAGTCACCATCTCCATTGCGGCTCTTAGCGGCTATGGAGATAGCAGAACATCAAACGGCGTACAAGAAGACTGATTACGTAAAGATTACCGTGTGGGTACACCACCATTTAAGCATCTTCTGGATTCCGTTGTTACAAATGGTGGTTATGCCGATCTACACCATATCTACGCGATCAGTGCTGTAATTCAACGTACCATAAGCTCTTATTTTCCATCTACGGGTGTATGTGATAGTGGATCACCTGCACACTCGCACCGTTATCGGTCGTGGTGTTAAGCGTCGCAAGGCACCCGTGTGCATTGTTATGTGGTCAGTGTCAACTCCAGTTACACTTAACGCGTTAGAAGTACAACCTGACCACTTTGTGTGTCTTTGTATAAAGCCGGCAAACGTTGAACCAGTCGTGATTGACCAGCCAGATGTTGCCACCAAAGAGGTGGAATCAAGCTTACACGTACAGTTCGCAGAACCATCACATGTTTCTATGGAATGTGATAACAATGTCAACGATGATTCAGCCATGTCTGGAGTGGCACATCTAGATAAGTCAGAACTATCTGAATGCGACATCAACTATTTATTTGCGCCTATTGCATCCAGCAGTTCTCTACAGTCCAGTAGGCATCCAGATAGCTACTCGTATTCCAAGCCAGATAACTTGGAAAATATGACAATGAGTCCACCTCGTAATGAATCAGTAAACACACACAGTGTCCCACTCAATGGACGTTTCTTACAAATATCTGACATGTTTTCACATTTGACAAACACAAGAAACAAGCCATTGGACAGAATACACACCTGGTGTGAAAGAATCTGTTATGTTTGTCACTGATAATTCACGGACTTTAGCTAGACGTGAAAATCAGCAAAGATCGGAATTCATTGAAGACTGTGGTGCTTGGAATACTACCAAGGGTACTTGCCCCACCAGCTACTTTCCAGTAACCGGTACTAACAAAACGCAGAGCGTGTTTAAACGTAATGGACATTACTGCATATCGAGACAAATCGACAAGAAACGTATAATGGTGCCAGTAGACCCTCAACCCAGTAAAGATGGCATTTTGTATGTTCATAGATATTATTCAGAACTAAAAGTGTCTGTTGACTACAAAAGACGCGTTACGTGGTTTCAGAATGTACCGAAGCAGTTACAGAATCCTATATTAGATATTGGAGCTGTATGTATAGTGGAGTATGTTGGTTCATCTCCGGGAAGAGCAGTTCATGGAAACACACATTCCGATAAACAAGCGACCGAAGAGTACTGTCGTACATCGGCACACGTGAAAGACGCCTTAACAGCAGCAGTGAAAACAAAATGCCCCAAAGACGCATTTGACGATATGATATTAACTCAGCCAATTGATGATGGTCAGAGTGACATTAAACAAGCACAGAACATATTATACACTCAAGGCAGGAAGGACAAACAGAATGCAGCATCTGGACATATTAACGTAAACAATTTTGCAGATCACGTTCAGCATGTTCAGATATTATTATCAACCAGTAGGTACATACATAAAGTTATACACACAACTGATAAAGTGTCATGTGTATATCTATACTACAGAACTGATGAAACTGCGCCAGATTTTCAGAAATATTATGATAATAGATTAAGAGCCCTGATTATTGATCACGTTGTGAAACCTGTTATAGAAGACAAAGTAAAGGCAGGGTGGACAAACAATAACTGTGAGTCCGTCACCAACGTCCTGAAAATTAAAACACACTGAAACCTCACAACCTGCCAGATCTGTGCAATAAATTAGAAGAACTGGTTAATGTTCAAACCAAACAAATGCAAAGAGCATTCGTCGGTGTCAGACAGTATGTTCTCACAAATCGCTTCAAGAAACATTATGTAGGAAAGGATGCGTGGCTACGAAAACGACCGAGGAGAGAAGTAAACATTATAAACGATTCCTTAGAGACAGTGGACCCACAAACAAGGTCCCATCAACTGATGGGTTGTTAACTGTCTGCGTAACACCATCAGCTGGTAAAAAAAACCCCAACCAAACAAAACACAAAAGGGCTGAACGTTTTAGAACGCCAAAAAAGCTTAAATTATAAGTATTTTGAAATTAATTTGACTAAATCTGTTGCTGCCTTAGGCAGCAACAGTTTCCAGACAAATTAATTTCATAATCTTAAATTGTGCTTAAGCTGTGCTAGATCATCGGTATTGGTCTTGAAAATGTCTATTTGTACGCCAATGGAAATCTAATTTTGAAAATTTACCATTGGAGTGACTGTATCATTCCAATGGTGAATTTTCAAAATTAGCTTTCTCTTGGCGTACAAATATACATTTCCGATCCTAAACAAACTCAGATCTTCATTATCGTTGAAAGGGTTAATATCATACTTGCAAATATTTACACTGTATTTACATATTTCATTTTTCACTGGCTACCATATTCAATAAAACGTATATTTTTATTGTTTAATCCGACATGTTCGTGCTGTTATTTCTAATCCAGTCAAAGTTACGGGCACCTGTACATTCAATCCCCATGCTCTATTCCCGGAAAAGCGTTGTTGAATTACCACAGCCCACAGTCCTCGAAATGTATTCCGGGGTGTATTCCGGTGTATTCCGGAATATTCCGGTATATTCCGGTGTATTCCGGTGTTTAGTGTGGCCGGGTGAAAACGCTATGCTTCAAAGTCATATTTCACGCGATGATTAGGACAAGATTCCTAAAGATGTTCCTTAGCTAAGATTATCGTATCGTTCCCTTGCCAAGTGTGTTGATTGAAACCTATCGAATGAAGAAGATGTGTCCTTCAATGACCCAAAGATCAGATTGAGTAATAAAGTAAATCCGATTGTACAGGCTTAAGTCCATCCAGTCAGAATACGTCAGTAGAACACATTCCGATAGCCGCAACCATTCAACATAGTTTCAACATATTCAGTGGATGAATCCGATCTGCCACTCAAGACATAATGACGGCTTAATCAAATGTGTCACATGTAGCGAAATGCTTAATGAATGTCATAACAGATTTCAGATTTTTTTTTTATTTACACCCAGGCCACATAATGGCATATGGGGAATATGAATTTACAGAAATTATAACCAGGTCCGTCTTGACTAGTCCGCCAATTGTACGAATTGCATAGCTAAAAGTGGATTCATCCATCGCGCTACTTGTTATGCAGAGTCCACCTCTCACAGTCTTGGCGAACCGTCAACTGCATGTGAGATGATGTACGTAATCTTATGAACACGATTTTAATCTATTTCCTCCACTCCAAACCACCAACTCTCTCTCTCTCTCTCTCTCTCTCTCTCTTTCTCTCTCTATCTCTCTCTCTCCCTCCCTCCCCCCTCCCTCACTGCCTGCCTCCCTCCCGCCTCCCTCCCTCCCTCCCTCCACCTCTCTCCCTCTCTCGCTCTCTCTCTCTCTCTCTCTCTGTCTCTCCTTCCGTTCATCCCTCCATCTCTCGTTCCCTCCCACTACCCTCTCTCTCTCTCTCTCTCTCTCTCTCTCTCTCTCTCTCTCTCTCTCTCTCTCTCTCTCATTCTCTCTCCCTCCCTCCCTCCTTGCCTCCCTTCCTCACTCCCTCCACTCCGTTCTCCTCTCTCTCTCTCTCTCTCGCCCTCCCTCCCTCCCTCCATCCATTCTTCCTACCTCCCTCCCTCCGTCCTGACCGCCCTCCCACCCTCCCTCCCTCCCTACCTACCCCAAACCTATTTTCTCTCTCTCTCTTTTACCACCTCCCTTCCACACCTCTTTCCTACCCGTCCACGCCCGTCGAACGCACCCTCCAACCCTCCCTCCATCCATGCAGATCTCTCTCCCTCCCTCCCGTCCTCCCTCCCTCCCTCCCTCCACCCTCTCTCTCTCTCCCTCCTTCCATCCCGCCCCTCTCTCTCTCTCTCTCTCTCTCTCACTACAAGACTCGTGTGTACCTGGTGCCATCGTCTTATCTCGTGATGTCTGGACCACATACACAAACGTGGCTGATTGAATTCAATCAGCCTGATTGTGTATGCGGTCCAGGCATCACGAGATGTGACGATGGCGCTAGAAAAACAAGGGTTCAACTGGAAACATCTAGTTCTGTCCAGCTCAGATCTACTAAGTTGGATCGACAGTCTTGACATGATCCAGTTTATGATCCTCGAATATTTTGAGTGACATCTATTGTAACATAATTGCCTAATGTCTTGGAACTCAAACTAGCTTAGATTATCGGTAATTTCTAAATCCTCACACAGCTAACTTAAAGGGGTACCAATCTTATTTCAAATGTTCCATCGTATTCCTATATTATGGCCAGAAGGTACAGTGTCATTCACTTTCTGTGATTATATCACAATACTATGATTTTTGTCTCGATAATGTTGATTCGTGTGGCAAATTTCTGCCTGCCAAGAAAACACTATTTTTGTAAATTTACTACTGAAATTTAGGAAAATAACTTTATGTCTTCAAGACCACTGCAGAGACCATTTATGTCGGCTTGACCATCAAATGGATAATGGTCAGGGGAATTCAAGTATTTGCTTAGCCAGTGCCCATTTGTAGGCCGAGAGAAGGTTGCATTTTAAAATATTATCACTGTAATGACTGGCTCGGATACCGAGCCAGTTTATTCCAGTGGTAAATTTTCAAAAATATTCATTTCTTTGCCAAGAAATAGACATCCTCCCACAGATCACTACAGAGGCCATTTTCAGCCGGATTGAACAGTAAAACGATAAGTTGTCACAAGAGTCGTTAAAGCGATAGTCTGTGATGCCATTTCTGTGCAGATACAATTTACATAATTTATTAAGTTAGTTTCGAAATATTGAACACCCCCCCCCCCCTCCCACCTGCATGGTTGCTTTTACATAACACTGTAAAACTAGTAGGCCTACGTAACTTTACGAGTGAGCGTATATACAGCGTATATACAGCGGCGCTACTTTTACTGTCGGGTGTTAACGTAAATCATACCATCCTTTACACACTGGTGACATTCATCAACATTTCGGTACTAAAATGGATTTCTTTCTTGGAATAAACTAAATAAAATCTACAGATGTCATTCACAGTTCATACCAAATATAAAGATGAGTTTTCTTTTAGCTGTTTTCTGTCATAGTCATCCGTTTTGATCCAAAAAAGCCTATGAATAATCAACAACAAGGGATTTTTCCACTTTTAGCTATGTTGTACAATAAATCTGACCATTTATAATCCTATTATAATCCTTATTATAGATCTAGCGGAATATGTTACATGACTACCAGCGGTTCAATCGTGGAATCCAGTCTCTCAGTCAATCATACGACGGCATAATCGACTACGCCACGTGTAGGCTGGCGTCATAATCAATTATGAATGACGCGTTATAGTCCATTATATCAGTCCGTCAAGTTGTACGAATTGTATTCTTTCCTATTTAATCAACATTCTGTTGAATATTTTGAAACTAATTTAACTTGGCGCTGTTGCTGCCATAGGCAACCAGTCAAATTAGCTTCAAAATATTCAATAGCATACCTATACAGCTTTCTGGAAAATTGAGATTCAGAAAATGCATGGATCGATCGATACCAACACGACAAAAGTGTTGGTGGGACTTAGCTAAAACTGGATTCCTCCATAACCTGTTGCTATAATACATTGCTGTTGCTACAATAGTACTTAGTCTTACCTCAGTAGTGTTAATCCGATCTATAAGAATTGTGTTCAATGGATGAATCCTATCTGTCGATCAAGTGTATGAAATCATAATCAACTGCGTCACATGTAGACTGACGTCACGATCATAATTGACAGAAATATTCGGTCATGAAGCTGGAATAGTCCGCCAAGTTGCATGACTTTGATCGATTTACTATTTGATAAACATTCTGTTGACAATTTGAAACTAATATGACGTGGCCAGTCAAGTGTGCTTATACATAGCCAACGATTTACCTATATATTTACATTGATATTGGTATTCTGGGAATCGAATCGATCGGCCCACACTACGTGCAAAGCGTAGGCGGAGCTTAGCTAGAACTAGTCAGGACATTGCTAAAAGTGGATTCATCAATTCTCATCTTTTTAATTAGAATTACATAGCGCAATTGTCATCGGTATACGGCGCCGATCTTAATTCATCTTTACAAGTAATAATACAACACTGCCATTTGATCAGAATTATGCTTGTGTTAACCCCTTAGCAGTCATATCAGCCAGAAATGGCTTCTGCAATGGTCTTGGGAAACGTCTCAAAATAAGACTATTTTTGAAAATTTATCACTGAAATGACTTGTTCAATAACCGAGCAAGTCATTCCAGTGGTAAATTTTCTAAAATAGTCTCTTGGGATGCAAATGAACATTTTCTATGAAAAATTGAAATGTTCTTGAACAAATTCGAGGGTTAAATGGTTAACTCACTTCCGGGTCCACGTATTTATTATCCCGTTATAAGACTTCGACCGGTGAAATGGCAGAATCTCAGTTTTAATACTAATATACAAGAAAGCGTAATATTTCGAGAAATAAGTGTTGTGGATCTTGTTGCTTCCCAGACAAAGTAGTACCTCAATAGAATATTACTTACATTATAATGAATGAGTAATGGCCACTCTATGAGGGCTAAAGCTATATATATATATATAAATATAAATATATATATATATATATATATATATATATATATATATATATATATATATATATATATATATATATATATATATATATATATATATATATATATATATATATATATATATATATATATATCAGGGCTGGGGTAACTGTAACTTGTAACTGTAACTGACTGTAACTTAGTTACATTTTTCATGTAACTGAAGTAACTTGTAACTGAAGGATTTTTTCAGTTATGGTAACTGAAATGTAACCAGTTACCTTGCAAAAGTAACTGAAATTTCAGTTACTTTTCAGTTACAATTCAGTTTCAATTCAAAGTTTTCTAATAGATTTATTACAATTTCTCAATTAGCAGCATAGCTACTCTTATACATGTGCCACTCCAATATCACAATTTCAATGCAATCATTCAGGTAAGCTGTGAATATATTGAAGCTAATTTACTGGAAGATGTTGATGCCATGGGCAGCAAATTTATTTCCAGGTATCAGTGATATTAATTTACCATTGGAATAATTGGCCAGTCATTCCAGTGGTAAATTTTCAAATAGTAATCCTGTAGCTTGCAAAATAGATTTGCCAGGCCAAAGGTTTGATTTCTTGACCAATCTTGACCATTAAGGGTTATTCTATATCTGCATGTGATATTTACAACATGCTATTGTTCTCAAAATATGCTTGTTATCAATGATAATCTGACTGAATGGTATTACTACATCAGGCAGCGATAACTTTAATCATATTCTTATACAGCTTTTACATTAAGTTACCATAGAAAGCGGTTGTTTACTAAATCATTAGAGAATTAAGTTACCTTTTAAGGCTCGAATTTGTTAAACAAAATTTTAGTTTTCTCATAGTAAATATCCATTTGTAGACCATGAGATTATTTTAGAAAATTTATCCCTGGAATGACTGGTTTGGTTATTGAGCCAGTCATTCCAGTGGTAAATTTTCAAAGCAATCCTAGATTTGTCTGGAAATGGACATTTCTCAACACCACTGCAAAAGTTGTTTGTCCAGCTTTAGTCTTATTATTTTGGAAACAAGTTGAATGAAATCTTTTATTAGATATGGCAGCAATAAAATTCAGTCAAATTCATTGAACAATTTTTAGCAGGTTTTTATATTTTATATCTGAAATAAATTCAGTTCTGTATATCAGTGGTTATAGTCGTATTTTGTTTCTACTATATGTTTCAAATTGGTTGACTACATTACACTTTTTATGATTTCTCATGTCCACGTAGTCCTTCATAGTAATTATCAGACAAAGTAACTAATGTAACTGAAATGTAACTTTAGTTACATTATGCAAAATAACTAGTTACGTTTCAGTTACTTTGCATAATGTAACTAAAGTTACATTTCAGTTGCATTAGTTACGTTGTCTGATAATTACTATGAAGGACTGTGTGGGCATGAGAAATCATAAAAAGTATATATATATATATATATATATATATATATATATATATATATATATATATATATATATATATATATATATATATATATATATATATATATCGATCCCAACAAGCGCAAAGCATGGGCGGAGCTTAGATATACATGGGCGGGTCATAGCTAAACGCGAGTGGGTGTATGTTAGTGCGATGTGATTTTTTTGGAATTAAATGCAATACTAGTTCGCTTATCCTTTACTAAGCACATTTTTACTGTATTAGGAACCCCTAACTAGCAGTTTGGTCATAATAACAAATTGGTATGCTGCTGTGGGTGGGTGCACGACTGTCAGCCCATGGACTATGCACTAACATCTTCAAGTTCACTTTCCTGTGTGGGTGTTATATTTCCTGTCCTGGTTAATCCCAGGTAATGTAGTCAAGATCAACTAATTTTACCTTTAATTCCTTGGACACTGACGTCCCAGAATTTCAATGTGAAAAAATCATATGGGTGATACGGTGATATGTTGTATTTTTACAGAGAATTTACCGCAAACCTGTTGCTGCCATAGACAGCAACAGCTCCATCTTGAATCAGATTCAAAATTTTCAACATAAAAATTCTTACATTTGTAAATAATTTTTTGAATTCTGTCTTTCTGACTGAAGGGGTTAATGATATCGACTTTTAATTGTGTTGCCATTATGAAGACGAGTACGACTAGCGCAACCTTCAGTGCAAAAATTACATAGCATTTCTAGACCAGATTTCATCATTATCGATTGTCGACGATCAATCAGCCAATCCTGTCTTTATAACACACACGTCAATATTTCTCAACTGTCTAGTTGGTGAATTTCTGAAGAATACATTTTCATGGGGATTAACTCTGGACCTGCTGAATATTTTGAAAACAATTTTACTGAAAGTTGTTGGTGGCTCTGCCACCAACAACTTTCAGTCAAATTGTTTTCAAAATATTCAGCAGGTCCAGACTTATTGCCCATTATAATTACTGTTTGTGGCTTGCAGCTGTCAGACAGTTAACCTTGCCATCTATATTTAGCGATGTGATTTGATCTGCTGGACCGCATTGAAGTAAACATAGAAGAAAATAAAACTATCTGCAAGATGACAAATTTTCTGTGAATCTCTGCCTGCAGTAACAACTGGTCAAAAAATACAGAAAACAATGAAGATGCACGTTCTTTGATCAGCGAGTCATCAGCACATGATCGATATCATGACGTCAGTATGCCCTAGGTAATATTTGCCTTTGACAACTCATCAATATAAATTGTTATTGGATTGTCGACAACAAATGTTTGCTAGTGTGGTTTGGTCATAACGTCTGCATCCCGCGTGCCGTCAGCTGTTTACATTGTCTCTGTTCTTGGTTCGGCATCAGACTTACTTTTTACCATAAATCCCAAATCTTAATTTCAAAGCAACTCCATTTATTTGATTTTTTTTCTTATTATATCAACACGTAGATGATAATTTCAAACAACCAATTTGTTGAAGAATATTTTGTGCTGGTATGTTAGCGCGAATTACGAGAATAGAACTGTGACATATATCATACGTATGGCATTTCATGAGCAATAGTCATAGAACAAGGGACAATTGAACGCGCTCGATACCATGATACCGTAGGAATAGACCAGTTGTAGTTATTTGTTTGTCCATGCTGACTGTGCATTTACTACATTTCCTATCGATACTTACCCATTTTAGTTACGACTTGCGACATGTTAAGTTAGTATGTTCGTTCGTTAGTAAGTCGGACGGTGGGTCAGTCGGCCTATATGGTGTCCTGTCAGACATAGTATGCCACAGCTATAGCGCATTACAATTGTTTCTCCCAAATGTCTCGGACATAAGAGAGGGATCATTTCTATCTATTCCGCGCTCATTTCTAGCTAAGTTCCGCCCACACTTTGCCAGTGTTGAGATCAACCAAACGCTGAAATACCCCAGAGGGTTAATATCAAGCTAATTATACAGATAAACTGTTGAACATTTGAAATAAATGTCATTGGGTGAAGCGCCCAGTCAAAGCACTTTCAAAGTTTTCACCAGTCTGTTTATTACATAGCAATTCCATCAAAGGCATAGAATTCGTACACTTGACGAAAAATAGTATTCTCCGTCAATTGTGATTGCGAGTTGCGAATTGTATGTTGTGACGTCAGCGTGCATGTGACGTAATTGATTATAATACCATATTCATGAGTGACAGATCGGATCCACCCATTATGTTATTCAGAGTAGCAGCGACCGAGTGACACGTACTGCAGCATATATTATGGTGTTGTATTCCTCTATACAGTTACGTTCACTTATAAACATAACATAATAAATGTATTG
>CM067373.1:132837002-132986002 GCA_034401795.1 Chaetoderma sp. LZ-2023a
AGACTAGGAGGCTATGCTCGTAGGTGATGCCAATATGTTGATTCAGTAGCCTAGGAAGTAGTAGGCCAGACCGCCAGCTTAATCAGTCTAGTAGGTAGACCAGCAGGGCATGGAAGTCTAATAGCGTAAGCCAGCCAGTAGGGTAGACAGCCTAGGCTAGTATGCTATGCAGGTAGACCAGTTTATGGTAGTCCAGTAGGCTAAGCTATTCTAGTAGGGCATGCCAGTTAGCTATGTTTGGAGGCGAGTCTAGTAGGCTAGGCTAGCAGGCTATGCTAGTAAATCTTTAGGCTAGGCTAAGCTAGGCCAGCCTAGACTATGGTAATAGGCTAGGATATTGTAGTCGTGTCTGTATTAAAATGTGCAGCAGGGGTGACTTGTATGGTATGGCATGATATGGGGTATGGGTAGGGGTGGGGATATGGGTTTATTGGTAGTGTAGATATGGGTGTGGGTACAAGGTGTATATGGCAATGATTAGCAATGTCTGTATGGGTAGAGATTGATATGGCGTAATTTGGTAAAGTTGAACATGGGTTGGGTGTATAGATAAAAACAATGGGTGTATGGGCAGGCCAGCGATGGATGTAGGGTGGCTATGCGTATGAGCGTTGGGTACAGTTTAGATAGCTATGGGTATATTGTGGTCATGGGTAAGGGTGGTTATGAGCATAGGTACGGGATGCTAGCAGTGGGTGTATATGTAGGGGGTAGCGACTTTCAATATATAAGACTGTTTGTAATTGGTTGATTCAAGAAGTCGAATTTTGAGTTTTGAATTTTAAGTTTCGAATGAACCTGCTTTCGTACTTATCAGTGAATAGCTCGATTACATCTATATCAATGGGAAACATGACTAATGGAACGTGTTTTCGTACAATTCTCTTTTCATTTGCCATTTGTGTGAACTTAACTCTCTAATCGTCAAGTTGGTCAAAAACGACCTCTGCAGTGATCTTGAGAAATTTCCATTTCCATGCTAAGAGAAGAATATTTTTGAAAACTTACCACTGGAATGACTGAATCAGTAACAGAGCCAGGCAGTCCAGTGGTAAATTTTCAAAAATATTCTTCTTGGTCAGCAATTGGACACTGGCCAAGCAGAATGTCCATTTGAAGGATAACAGAAATCAAATTTTTTTTACATATTCGTAATAAATCCACAAAAATATTCTTTTTGGCTGCAAATATCAAAATTTCCTTGAAAGTATTGGCAATTAAATGATTAATTGAAATAAATACTATTTTGAGTGCTTTAATGGCCGGTTGACGCAAAAGGGATTAACGCGCATACGACGCAACTAGATTAGCAAGAACAGTTTAATAATTGATTCCAAAGCTGACAGTAAGCCAGTGTAGATATGAATTGATGTTGTATCAGGATGCTGAAAACGTCATCTCACCCGGGGATGGCTTGCTGAATAACAGGTAGAATATGCGTACGTCCACGATATTTCCCTAGAAACTATCATATTTTATCATATAAACAAGGCCTTCAAGCCCGTTCCATATTTCTCGAAATGAGCACATGTGTAATATTCAACGAAAGATTCCCATTGGTTAGATAAAGCGGAAGAAATATTTTCATTGCTTAGATAACGAGTAATAATCCCACATGCCCCGACACCGTAAATGGTTCCTAGCGACGACGACGGCTAAAATATAAACAATGTATGAAATACGTTTGTAAATTTGCGTGATAGTCGCGGAAACTTCAAAGGTTGAATTACAAGTAATTTCAAGTCCGATATATAGAGGATTCTGTAACGCGGTATCTATTTCATATCACTATTATCAACTGAGTCGAAAATCATCACATTGCACGAGGTTTAATGATAATAGTGATATTTTCAATAGTTTTCAATAATGTCAATTCCTGAAACCTCTGGATGTGCTATTCGTTTTCGTCCCTGTGACGCCTCACTTTCTAAGAATCCTGACTCAAATAATGACCCAAAAAACATCGTTTTTTCGGACTAAGCCAGTAGGCTAGGCTATTAGTATGATGGGCCAGTAGGCCAGACAGGGTTGCTATGCAAGGAGAGTATGCGTGTATACTCTATAATTATCACAATATATAATGAGTATGCTAACGTTCACGTCTAGAACCATAACGTGTAACGTTCTGAGACTCATTCAAGTTTACTCACTGGATCCTCTGATATTCCCGTAAAGGTAATCGTTTGGACAACACTTACAACAGTATGCTTTCGCACAACCATAAATGGCAATCGCTTGAACAACTGCTAAAAGTATGCGAACCCGTAGCTATTTTGTAATCGTATTCGATTGTACGACGGTAAGCCACCGTGAAACTGGTTGCTAAGCCGCAAATGTAATCGCTCTCACAGTGGCAATTGCTACGCGAGCATAACTGTCCACTGGCGTGACCCATGTGGCAATTGTGAATACCCGGAGGAGATCGCTTACAGCAAACTCAATCATTTGAATGACGGTCAACGACTTATCAATCATCCATTTGCTAAGACAACAGCGAATGATTTAGGATACTTAGTCAGGGAGTTCTCAATCTACCGAAATGTAATCGTTATGAGACGGTATGCGATCAGCAAGACGTTGTAAACTCGTCTCATTGCTCCAAAATCTGAAGAGATAAATGGAAGGCCGATAACCTTGATGGTTGTGGATGGCTCTGAAGACTTGTTTCAGCCATCACTTGTTGTCCGTCTGTGGATCTGTGCCAGCAAAATTTGGCATGCCAAAAAGACAATTACAGGAACAGATGCTTTTGTTGGAAATAGACACTGTTGGCCATGTAATCTAGACATTAACAACTAGAGTAGTGTTAGGGACGTTGGTCTCAAACATACTACTTAATAAAAATTATTATTTTACCGTCACACGCCAGCGATATTTTTGGTGTTATACGACCAGAGTATTAATCTAGTCGACAGACATATCGGTAGCTGTAAATAGGTACCTGCGATGACATAGCTCTCGGTGCGCCGTGTGTGGCTGCCGGGCTTGAACTGTCAAACGAACAGGGGATCAGATGTCTAGCGCTTAGAGCATGCATAAACGTGGAGTTCAGCGCAATATAAATGTACTGGTTGGATGTCCGTCCGTCCGTCAGTCCGTCTAATAATAGTGTATGTTGATTTGGCGTACCGAAACCACCTTATATAGTAAGCTTGGGTGGAATTAGTTAACTAACTAATATCCGGTTGAAATTTGCTATCTCAGCATCATGTCGTATCGTATGCCTTATCAAGGGTGAATGTTTATCAAGGTGGGGACGCATGAGAAGCTAAACTCGTTCGATTTCCATATCATGACCATATTCCTATGAAGAATATTTGATATTTTGGCACTTCCACTCCAAGCATGGATAAATATGATGTATTTCCTAACTAACGAGCCAATAGTTTCATTTGCATTGACCATATTGTACAATTCCTCTTTCTTTCTGAAAACATGGCTTTCTTTTTTTATGACGATTTCGGCCATCTCCATATTTTAATGATGCACGAGGAGCACAAAAATATCAGTATCCTCTGCTATGCCACTAACAGGTTGTTGTGCACTGACCTACATCAATTTAATGTCCACAATGGCGACGTCAGCGTCGTCTCGACTCTCTGTGACTCTATGCCAAGGCGTCCTGAGCAGTTTAGAGAGAAATTCTACGGAATTGGCTTTATTTTTACCATTAACGTGAAAAGCACTACGGTCTTTCTCATTGATTTTCATGTTCGCCGAATTCTTTCTGGCTCTACGTAATTGTTCATGTTCTTTGGTTGGATTGCCGTTATAGCCATCAAAAATGGCGCAGGCTACTCCATATTTCTCCATTACGAGTGTATTGCAGTTCTCTAATATCTGCTTGTAGCTAATGCCCTTTCTCCATTTTACCCGGTATACAAGCCATCCGCCGCCAATGACTTTCACGCAGTCCTTTGAACAGCTTTGAGTGTCATTGTGGTATGCCTTTGTTTGGAGTTATTTGTACGGCATGTAATAGATCAGGTTTTATACATAGAGTAGTCTTGCTAAAAGGGCTGTGAAGGCAGCGAATCCGTAGCCAAAGTATGGGACGATGTTTAGCGAGTGCAGTACAACGTAAGAAGAGAATTACAGGGTCAATATGAACCGTTTGATTTTCCATGTGATTTGACATCTCTTCAAAGAAGATCGAGACATGCTCCTATGCCTGCGACCACCACCAATTATCAGATGCCAGAACTGCTATCTAAGGAAATGCTATACAAGCTTTTAAATATCCCATTCAATCTTGAAACTATGTTTCTGGGCAGGCAAAGCAGCTATACAATTTCATAGCCTAGCAAGTGATGTGCAAAGAGGAGCATTTCACCTTTCCAGAGTACCCACCCATCATATGACGTCATAATGAACTGTGTGATGTGTACAATGACATCATAATGCATGACGTCATGAATGACTTCGATAAGTACAAATGTACGTCACGAACGCATATTTGAAGACGGTCTGATGTGTTGTTGTACAAATTGTTTGCTTTTACTATTTAATAAATATTCAGTTGAATATTTTGAAACTAATTTGACTGGGCGCTGTTGCTGCCATAGCCAGCAACAGCACCCAGTCAATTACTTACAAAATATTCAACAGCTTCCCTGTATAGTTTTCAGGAAATTGATAGCTAGGGCATTTGGGATCGATCAATCTCAACACGGCGAGGTGTGGGTGGAGCTTAGCTAGTGATGGGCGGGGGCATAGCCAAAAATGGACCGGTCCATTAGGTATTAGTATCCTAGAGATACGTTATGAGGCTGCAAAGTTCTTCTTCCAGGAGCAGAGACTTTGCGGTGAGGTGCAACAACCTGTTGGGCTGCATCAAAAACCTCAAGGTCATAAACGGGAATGGCCGACGCAAGAAAGTCGAACTGAAGAGCTACACAACAGTGTATCAACTTAGATCATCTGCAGTCCTGTTATTACGGCCAATGCTAATTGAGAACACATTTTGATTTCCAGACTGTGACATGATCACAAAATCAACAACATCAATTTCATAAACTTGAACCACGTTCCATTGAGGAACCACCAGAATACGTCCCAATCCCCTAGGCGTCCAATGTGTCTGAGAGCGGCATTTGGTGGAACGGCAGTTGTACAGGAATTGAAAGCGGCTGTTGAATTTAAGACATGCAGATACGTGGGTACCGCTTTCGCAAAGTGCATTGATGCTGAATTGGAAAAGTAGACTGGTACTAGAATGCTCCTTGACAACAACAAGTAGATATTAATCAATGATGACAGAAGACAATGATATGCTTCTACTGAATGTGATGACCTAGGTATTGGTGTTCCGGTACCAATAATATAAATAAATTTCTGGCCAGCAAAAAAAGCGAAAGTTGGTCCTACACAATTCTTAGCTGACAACCGCATAAAGTTTTGCAAGAACCCAGTTGTGACCGTCACACGTAAGGGCATTCTGACACACTCGAGTAATTCAGGACACTGACTGGTGAGTCATCAGTCTTTGTTGACAGCCTTGTCTTGGTACCATTGCAGGAACAGTCACTGACACAAGTGCCAATCACAGAACACAAAACTACCTCTATAACATATGAATGGCAGACGTGGCTCAGAGTTTACCTTTGTTTTATCCGGATTCTATGTGATAACTGGTTCATACACAATCAGCCAAATTCATGGCCTGTGCAAGACAAGTGCATTCAAAGTTCCTTTTGAGTCGCCCTTACAACTTTGTTCCTATCTAGACAAAGATGAGTCACCATCATCAAATGTGATAGCATTGTGGTGGAATTTCTATGTATGTGTGTTGGTACAAAGACAGTCTCAAGTCAACAGCCTCAGTTCAGGATTCTGATCCGTGTAGATGAAAAATTATAGATTCAAAGTATTAAAATGCTGCCTCCTACAGCTCGTGCTAGGCTTCGAGACAGGGAACAGTTGAAAGCCCAACTGTGAGCTCACGATAATACCTGACCCTTGTATGTCGGTTTGACGAAGTAGGTAGGCAAAATGCCCTGTTCTGTTGCCTGTGCTGGAAACAGTCGACACTGGTGTACTGCTGTAGATGACTTCAAGTGCACATGTGATGTAAGCTATTGCTCAGGAAGGTTCACATCCAGGCAGAACAATCTACAGATCTATGCAAATGAAATTCAGGCGATAGCCATTTAAATCTGAACCTCAGGACAGTCCTCTATGACCTAGTTTTCTATTGCGTTAAATTAAATATTTTGATCGAAATGTCGATCGAAGTATGGTTTGATTTGTGACTATCTAGAATTAGAAAATCTCAAATGAGCAATATTATTATCTAATGTTGGTGTTACCGTTGGAATCAATTCAATAATGTATTAATCTATTAAAATATTGACAAACACAGCTTTTGACTGACAGCCATCTTGGAATCCAAGATAGTCACTTAGAATATCCACCTTACAATGGCACCATCTGATTGCTTGACCATATAAATGTGGGTATAGACACTTGCTGAACGCTGCGTCATGGGGGAACATAGCTTTCCAGTCCTTCTGGAAGCTATGGATTCGTCGATCAAAGATGCCCTTGATAAAAAGGATTATGCAATGCAACCTGCGTATCGTTGATGCTGTATAACTGTAACAGCTGGGCAGCTCTAGAGGCAGCTCTAGACAAACTCGATGCCTGCCACAGCAAGCACCTACTGGACATCACTGGACACCGATGGCCAGACAGCATAATTTCCAGCGATGCACTATACAAGATGTGTAATACACCGCCGATGTCTGTAAAAGTCGCCCAGCAAAGATCGTCCATGTTTGGCCATGTGCTAAGGATGCCAGAAGCGACACCAGCACAGAGAGCCTTGGAATTCGCCCTACTCGGAGACAGCAAATACAAAGTCAGGAGAGGACGTCATTGCATAAATCTGCTAAGCGTGCTACGAGGTGACCTCAAGAAAGCGGGACTCGGTACACTCAAGTCAAAAATGGACCTGAGGAAGCTAAGGATTTCGGCTGAGGACAAGACACAGTGGGCAAAAGCGAAGAGGGACTGATTGCAGCTGTAGGATGTGTCCACTCCTACAGCCGCAGAATACAGTAATCATACATAGATACTTGAATTAAGTTCATAGCGATTTAATTTTAGAGATATTGACCAAAATCGCCTCCCAATGGCGGCCATCTTGAAAATCCAAGATGCCTGCATAGAATATAAAGCTCATAATGACACCATTAGATTTAATGACTGCATAAATGTAGGAATAGTCAAATATGATCAAAATTTCAACGGATAAAACATGTACGGCTATTAGAATCTACATACCGTCTCGCTAGAAACAAAATATATGTCAGATCACTAAAATATGCCGAAAATGATCTGAAAGTGTGTTGCCTTGTCAATATATCGGGTCGACCCTTGAATTTGTCCGCAAACATAGATGTTTGGATAATAACATAACTGGAATGTGTAATTGATATCCGGTAACACGAAACACTTTACTAGTAACCGACATACAAATTTCACCTCTCTGCTCAGATTGAAAGTGTAATCTCTTATCATTTATGTTTAGTTATTATATGTGCAGATCAGAAACTAAAAGTAAAACGTTTACCAAATCTTTTTATTTTTGACATTTGACATTTTTGTGGGGTTCTACTGGCATATATCTTTCAGAAGAGCTAAAAAATCAATTACATCGGAATATTTTCCAGAGCTCATACGAATTTTATTATCACGAGTTATTCGAGCAGACCAGCTTACTTGTTTATATGAGAAATACTGTTTAGATCTTCGTATCTGATGACGCGAGGATGCGGGTCGACCTCAAAGCGCACACACACAACCCCCCCCCCCCCCCACCCCACCCCACCCACCCCCCCCCACCACCCACCATCCCCACCCCACCCCACCCCACCCCCCCCACACACACACACACACACACACACACACACACACCAGAGCATACGATCACAGGATCCAGATCCAATGATTCAATGAACATACTAGGAAATATGACCATTGACTCGTCTATAAAAATTGGTAAGATTGGATTCCAAAATGTTAGGAATGGAAAGTAACATTTTATAGAGGAAGATATTCCAGTCGAGATTTTCGGTTCGCTAAGGTTTGGATATACACGGTAAATAAGAACAATTTGCAGACAATCACTCACAATTTGTGTAGAGATTATAACTGCATACACAGTACAGCTCAGAAATAACCTAATATCTACTGTTGAATAGTTTCAACATAGGCCTAACTGAATTGGAACACATTGCTGTCTAAGGCAGCAATGTTTTCCAATCCAATTATGTTCAAAATATACAATAGAACCTTTCTTACATCGTGTTAAAAATTGTACTAATTAACTAACATGTTTCTGGAGTTTTAGCTCACCTGGCCTGAAAGCTCGTGAGCTTATGGCATGGCAACTGTACGTCGTCCGTCAGTCCATCCGTCCGTCGTCCATACGTCGGTCATCTTTTTCTTTAACCGACTTCTTCCCAAGAACCACTGAGACGATTTCAATTATGTTTGGAAAGCATCCTTAGCGCATGGAATTCCAGGTTTGATCAAAGAAGCCGATCGACCATTTTGGACGGCGGCTATCTTCGATTTTTACAAACCTCATTAAAAAACCTCCTCCAAAACCGCTTGGGAGATCGACTCATAAAATAGTATCTAGGGCAAAGGCTCAACCAGGATTGTTCAAGGGAACATGACTGAACAAAGACTTCGGCGGCCACCTTGGATGACTTAGCTTTCGCGAAAACAACTTCTTTTCTAGAACCGCTGAACGGGTCGGGCTGAAATTTGGTTTCAGTTTCAGTTTATTTTACACCCAGATCACAAAGTGGCATATGGGGTACAATGATTTTACAGGATTTACACGTTATGGCGGCTAGACATTATGATAATTAGCATCATCTAGGCCATAATACATCAATTGCATTATTTTCATTTATATTAGCAGTATCATTCATCCGCATTGACATTGGTACTAATACACCCTTTTATGACGAGGCCGGTCGTAACCAACCTCTGCAATAGTATCGAGGAGTGTCTATTTGTTGGTCAGGAGAAGACGATCGCCAAGAATCCATCATCTAAATGACTGGCTCGATGTCCGAACCAGACATTCCAGTTGTAGATTTCTCAACAATCGTCCCCGCCGGTCCGTAAACGGACACTCGATGTGCACAGATGTTGCTTCTTGACCACACATTTAGACATTAAAGAGGCTAATGATTATATTTATATTATATTTTGGAGTTCTGATTAGGGACTATGGCTTTTTCAAGGGAAGTTGATACGTAAAAAACATGGCCGCCGTGTGCCAATCAATATTTAGTTGTTCGGCGGTCATATTGGATTTTTTTTTATTTAATGGATTTTGAAGTCGAAATTGGTTTTATAAAGGTTTTTTCGGTATTCTGATTTAAAATTTGTTATTTTCGAAACTGTCAGGAAACCATCATTTCCCCGGAAAAAGCTTTCATACTAAAGCAAAAGAGAATTTCAAATGTCTTCTTCTTGAAAAACAAACGGGTGATTTCAAATATATTTGGGAGAAAGCATCCTTATGACAAAGCCATAGATATCAAACGAAGCCGGTCGGCCAATTTGGTCAGTGACCATCTTGGATTTTGGCCCATTTGTACAAACGTCTTTAAAAATCTTGTCCGACACCGCTTGGCGGATCGATTTGAAAACGCATACATCATCTAGTGCAATAGCTGAACGAAGCTTGTTCAAAGGAAGTTGTTCGGCCAAATGCTTAGGCGGTCATCTTGAACCACCTAGTTTTCGTGCGAACCCCTTCTCCAGAATCTCTGAACGGATTGGGCCGACATTTGCCGGAGAGCAATGATTAGGTACTGAGGGAGTCAGAGGGGCATTAAAGTTTGTTAAAGGGCAGTTGATACGTCACCACCGGGGGGTGGGTGGGTGGGGTGGGGTAAGGGGCGTGTGTGGGGGTGGGGGGGGGGGGGGGTAATAGAAATGTAGTATGTTTGGTGGGCATATATGATATTCTTATTTGATTGATTTTGAATCCGAAGTTGGTTTTATATATTTGGAGGTGGGTGGGGTACTCTCATACTAAAGCAATAGGAAATTTAAAACCCCTTCTCGAGATTCGAGAACGACTGGACGGATTCCAATTATATTTGGCAGAAAGCATCACTAGGGCATAGAGATACTGGTTTCTACAAAGAAAGTCGGTCGGCTAATTTGACCGCGGCCATCTTGGATTTTGGCCGATGTTTAGAAACGTCTTTAAAAATCCTCGTCGAATTCAAAACTCATGAAACATCATCTAGGGTAAAAGCTGAACTACGTTGGTTCAACGGAACTTGATTGGCCAAATGCTTTGGCCGCCATCTTGAATGACCTAGTTTTCCCGAAAACGACTTCTCCAGAACCGCTGGGCGGATTAAGCTGAAAATTAGCCTGATTTGGGACTAAGGGCCTGTAAAGTGTGTTTAAAGGAGGTTGATACGTCGGAAAACATGCACAATCAAAATGTAGTCTGTTTGGCGGCCATATTGGATAGTTTATTGGATAGATTTTGAAGCCGAAATTAGTTTTATAAATGTTTTTGAGTATGCTGATTTCAAATTTGAAACTGTTTCAAAACTGTTGGATAGACGGGTTCCCAGTTGGTGGCCATCTCGGATGTTCTCCTTCCCAAATCTCCCATAATAAAGCACTGGGGAATTAAAAGTTTATTCTCGAATCACTGGGCCGATTTTAACTAAATTTAGTAGGAAGCATCATTGTTCTTGTTGCAATGTTAGCCACCACATTAAACTTCTACTTATAGGAGTTGGCCTTTCTAGTTGCAATGCCTATGTCCCAGATGAGGCCCTTGGGCCTCTTGTTTAACATGTTAATTTATTTTATGAGTTGTACAAAGAGCATGCCATGCTATGATGACACGATGCTCCGTGTTATAGCCGACTGTTTTCCCTGAATTTAGACATCCAAGATTCCGATAATCATACTCGTAAGTACACACAGTTAATTGGCAACAATGAATGCTATCAATAACAAATGTACCTTTAGAGCGATATTTTCAATTACGTGCGGCAGCTAATTTTCGGCCCGCTAAACAATTTTGTGTGTGCAGAACAAATTGTGAAGCAATGCAGACTATATATTCCACGTGTAAGATAAACGCTTTGTATCACATTACTTCCACCCACCTACTGCGGTACAGTTTATACAATATGCTGAGCTGGCACAATTTTCATGCAACTAAAGCTTACGGTACTTTGACATGTAGGCTGATTATCAGGGCCGAACTTAAGGCAGTGCAACAAGTGCATTTGCGCAGGGGCCCCAAATTTCCAGGGGCCCCAATACCAAAAAGGGACACCAAAATTATTTTTTGTCTTAATTTTGGTGTCCCAACAGATATGTCAAATCTATAGTACAACTCATAAACCAGTCAACTTATTTCCAAAAGAAAACAATTTTGAACATGATATAAACAAATATTCTGTTGAATATTTTGAACATAATTGGATTGGGAGGCATTGCTGGCCTTTAGGCAGCAGGGTAATTCTACAGTTATTACCAAAAATGGTAGAGATGAAGGTGAAAAGCAAAATGCATTGTTTCTATGTTTGTTGATGTTGATGGATTCTAGGGATATCTCCCCTTTAAGAAATAGCACCAAGCAGTGGTCAGTTGCAAGATACGAATGTACTACATTCTCATTAATACCTCTAGTACAACTATAATGTCATTACCGCGACCAATGTTAAATGATGTGACAGTCATATGCAATATATATATATATATATATATATATATATATATATATAATCATCTTTTTATGCACCATGTCACCTTAAATATTGTCACCGAAAATATACAACTGGAAATTCTGTTTTATTTTTAAATGTTCTTAATTTTTTGTAGCAATTATAGAAATGCGAGAATTAGCGCAATTCTATCACAACGTTTGCTTTCTAGTCTCCAAAGCAAAGTAGAACTGAAGAGGTTATACGCACATTTTCACTAATCAATACTACTTTTATTAGTAGACACAGAATAAATACAGTTATTAGTCTATGACTGTAAAAAAAATGTACATTTATGGTTTGGTCGCGGGTATGACACCGGGTCGCGGTATTGACGTGTGCTCGCGGTAATGATTATTATAGAATGCTTATGGTTGGAACACAGGGAAAATGAGTGAATATTGATTATTGTTGATTTACATATGACAGAAAAGTAGTTATATCATTTTACAAACTTTAATAAGGAAACTTGTGGCAGATTTTAAGCATGATGATTGCTATGAGAAATCCCATACCCACCCCGACCCTACGATGCAATCAATTATTACACAGGCGGAATAAATCTATAACAGTATGCTGCTAGGGGCCTCTTATATGACATATTACAGATGAAAACGGCTGCTTGTTGCTTCTGCGGCCTACTTAAAATATAGTTGACTAGAAGAAGGCAGCAACAAATTCCAGTCACATTAATTTTTAAATATTCAATATCTTAGACATATGGTTGATTCACAGTAGCCCATCTCTAGCTATGCCGCATCTATTTCTATCTAAGCTCCGCCCACGCTCTGTATTTGTTGGGATCAATCGATCCTTAGTTTTGCAAAATCCCACTACCTATGGAGCTATACAGGTAACCTAGTGGATATTTTGAAACTATAATTAACTGGGTGTGGTTGCGGCCTAGCAACAATGCCCAGTCAAATTAGTTTCAAAATATTCAACATAACGTTTATTATACAGTAAGGGCATACAATTCGTACATTTGCATGGTCAATGTTCATGACATACATAGGTATGTCATTTCCTCCGACATTTTGATTCACAACCTACATGTGTTGTAATTGATTATGAGTTATGACGTCATATACTTGAGTGACAGATCGGGTCTCTCCATTGACATACTTGGAATGCATCTCCAAATGATTAATGTGTTGATGTGTGGTCACTATTTTGTTGGATGCAAGTGGCTATAGACTAGTTCCGTTAGAGCATGCCTTAATCCGGCGATGAACCAATGTGTTACATTAAACTAACAAGGATGTAGATGAGCCACCTCATCTTATTGTATAACAACCTGTCTGTTAAACATCTTAAGACTAATTCGATTGGACAAGATGTAACAACAATTTTTAGTGGAATTAGTCGAAGATATGTAACAACTTTACAGGAGTAAACAAAAATTTGGTGTCCGCACATTGCAGGAGTGAAAGGGTAAATATGTTGCTGATATTGATAGGAATAAGGGCGTTCATTTATCGTACATAGATTGACCTTTATAAAGTTTTAGGAGAGACCACCTTGTAATAATCAACATCATTTCCACCCCTGTTTAAGACTATATGCTCGGCCTCAACGTGGCGCAGGGGTGTAACCCACTGGGTGTCAATCCAGACATTTGGAGGGGCTAACCAGAGCATTATGCACAACGCTAATGAAATTACACTTGGAGATCGAATCAATCGAAATGGTGCTCGCCCTGTGAGGATCCGCCAGGCAGGTGCAGCGCCGGGCTCCATGCCTCGAAGGAGCCCACCCTCAGCTACTGGAGGTCCCATCAACTCGTCTTGTGGAGCCAGGGGACGAGGATGGAGAGCTACTGGCCAACGGAAAGAGAAGACCAAACCCAAAGAGAACCCCAGTATCAACATCATGCACTGGAATGCAGAAGGGGTTACCAACAAGAAATCAGAGCTCGAACAGTTCCTGTACGAAAACAACATTGATATCTGCTGCATTCAAGAGACACACCTGCAAGAAGGAAAACCATTTAAGATCAGAGGTTACCAGATTTTCCGGTGTGATCGAAGAGGAAGAAAGAAAGGTGGGGTGATGACCTTGGTCCGAAACAGCGTGAACGCCAGCCAGATCAAAACCTTTATGGAAGAGGCAGAATATATCAAGATCAAGGTAACAACCAGCAACTCTGTGATTGAAATTGTCAATTATTACTGCCCTAATGACAAGAATCTCTCACTTGACACAATCCAGGTCCCGGACTGCCACTTCCTCATTGCGGGAGACTTTAATAGCCAGTCCCAGAGCTGGGGATACAGAACACTTGATAAACGAGGAGAAGACATTGAAGCATGGCAAGATGAAAAGCACCTTTTACTTGTCAACGATCCCACAGATCAGCCTACCTTCTACTCGCGCCGATGGCACTCGACAACAACGCCGGACTTGGCATTTTGTACAGAAGACATTCACAGAAACCTCAGTAGAGTGGTCGGATCGCAGTTAGGAGGAAGCGACCACCGCCCAGTCCTCCTCTCTCTTTCTGGAAGTATTTCGACCAGTTCACCTCAACATCCAAGGTGGAACTACAAAAAGGCAAATTGGAGTCTGTTCGGCATTCGTTCCAATGAGCTTACCCATAATATAGCAGTAGAAGGGAGAAACATCAACAATGTGGTCAAGGAATTTAATTCAAGTATCCTCAAGGCTGCCAATGAAGCGATTCCTCGAGGGTTCAGGAAAAACTACCGCCCCTACTGGACAACAGAACTGCAAGCAGCACATGATAAACTAGACAAGGCCAGAGAAGATGCAGAGGGTAATCCCTGTCATGAAAACCACTTCACGCTACAACAAACTAAAGCCAGGTATCTAAAGACCAAGCTGGAGGCCAAAAGAAGAAGCTGGAGGGAAAAGACGGCAGGGTTTAATTTAGAGAGAGACACCACAAAACTATGGAGACTGACTAAAGCACTCAATGATGAGGGTGTCAGGGGAGAGAAGATTACTCTTGAAGAAGATGGACAAACACTGACAGGAAAGATGGCAGCAGATGCCTTTGCGAAGGCATATGCAAAAGAAAGCAACATTTCTATACCACGATTGCGTCAAAGGGAGGTTAGAAAAGAGCAAAAGGAAAGAACAGACACCAACACTCACGATGCAATGAAAGTTGACATTAGTTTAACAGAACTGAAGAAGGCTATCCGCCAACTGAAAAAGAAGAAATCTCCCGGGCCAGATGGCATTACGAATGAAATGATCCAACACCTTGGTAATGCATCTCTTCGCAAGTTGCTAGACATCTTTAATCTCAGTTGGACCAATGGAGAGGTTCCTCAGTGCTGGAAGGAAGCCAGAATGACTCCTATTCTGAAAAAAGGAAAGAACAAGACGAAAGTGCTGAGCTACCGTCCTATCAGTCTTACAAGCTGCATATGCAAGACCATGGAGCGCATCATCAACCAGCGGTTGCAGTGGTACCTGGAGTCAGAGAACATTATAGTTTCAGAGCAGGCCGGATTCAGAAGATACAGGAGCACAGAAGATCAAACAACACATCTTGCACAGGTCATAGAGGACACTTTTCAAGCCAAGAAGGTGATGCTAGCTGCCTTTATCGATCTGCAGAAAGCATTTGACAAGGTGTGGAAGGATGGCCTCCTCGTGAAGCTCTGGCGCACAGGCATCGGTGGCAACATGTTCCGATGGACCAAGTCATACCTACACAATCGCAGAGCTAGGGTGATGGTGGATGGACAATCTGGACAGAATGTATTGCTGAGACAAGGGGTGCCACAAGGCGGAGTATTATCACCTACTCTGTTTATACTCTTCATCAATGACATTGTAGCAGAGCTGCCCAATGGGATCCAAGCAGCCCTCTATGCAGATGACCTCGTAATCTGGTGCACCGAGGAGTACACAACGACTGCCACGTACAGAATGCAGCTCGCCTTGGACAGAATTACAGCTTGGGCCAATCGCTGGTGTATTACCATCAACAAAGAAAAATCATCAGCCATGCTATTCACACTGTCCACCAAAACCAAGGTTGGCAATCTGACACTGGGCGGTACTCCACTCGAATACGAGGACCAGCAGACATACCTGGGAGTCACATATGACAGAAGATTAACATGGAAGGAGCACATCCAGAATGCAGAGGCAAAGGCCAGAAGAAAGCTAAACATCATGAGGAAGCTGGCAGGAACAAAGTGGGGTGCCAATGAAAGGATCCTCAAGACCATCTACCTAGGTGCCGTACGACCACACCTTGAGTATGGATCCAGCTCATGGATGACAACAGCTAAATCTCATCAACAGAACCTCGACAGAGTACAAAACCAGGCACTGCGCATCATCACTGGTGGAATGAGATCAACACCAATAGAAAAAATGGAGCAGACAGCAGGCATTCCCCCACTTAGCAAAGGAAGGGAATGCAAAGCACTGATCCAAGCTGCAAAGTTCAAATCGTTCAATAACCACCCGATGAAGATCAGGCAAGCACAGCTGTCATCAGGAAGACTTAAAAGATCAAGTTTTGTGAAAGAGACAAAAGCACTTCAAAGGAAACACCAAGAGATGTTGCCAGCACAAATAGAAGATCCAAACCACACCCTTGATCCTCCACCCTGGGAAAACAAACTAGAGAGCATAGCTATTCGCACCACAGTACCTCATCTCACAACCAAAAATGAACACAGTGATGTGAGCAAGAAGGCCCTGACCCTAGCCATGCTGGAAGAAATGTACCCTCAGGAGACATGGATAAGGATCTACACAGATGGATCAGCCAAAGATGCAATTAGGAGCGGAGGTGCCGGACTGCACATACAGTATCCAAACGGACAACATGAGTCAGCTGCAATACCGACAGGCAAACACTGCACAAACTACAGAGCTGAAGTCGAAGCACTGGTTCATGCAGCTAATACCATCAGCAGAACAGCAGACCCTATTGCACAGATTGTCTTTTTATCTGATGCCCGCTCCGTCCTTGAGGCTATCACCAAAGGTAAGCTGCCACAACTTGAAGAAGCACTACAAACCATCAAATGCTTTCGGATAGCACTGCAGTGGATCCCCTCACACTGTGGAGTCCAAGGAAATGAGGAAGCAGACAAGATGGCAAAGGTGGGTGCAGAAGAGAATCAGACAGAAAACATGGTTACCCATACAGAGATGAAGACTATCATTAAGTCCCTCTATAGAACACCTCAATCAGAAGATGCCTACCATCATCTCTCGAGGCCAGAGCAAGTGACCATTTTTCGTCTCAGAACTGGACACAACAGACTAAACCAACACATGTACAGGCGGTTCCACCTTACGACATCGCCCGCTTGTCCTTGTGGAGAAGCAGAACAGACCACAGAGCACATACTTCAATGTTGCAGTACGTATCAGCTGCTGAGAGAAGAGATCTGGCCTTTGTCAACCTCTATTCTTGAAAAGCTGTATGGGCCTGTGGAAGAACTGCAGAAAACCACAGATTTCATCTTGAGAACGGCTCTCCAAGTGTGATACCAGCGATCGAAAAGAAGAAGAAGAAGAACATCATTTCCATAGCCCATATGTCCATGCATATTCAGAAACATGGATCTGCGTGCGGTCTATTTAACTAAATTATTCTCAACTTTGACATAATCACCGTCTGCAAGTTTAAAATGTCTTTGGGACTTCTCTAGTGGAATAGGTGGCGCTATTGTACAGACAATGCTTGTAAAAGGAATCCAGAGTATATCATCATTCTTTGGCTTTTTGAATGTTTTCTTTCCCTTAGATAGGCATGTCTCCAAAAATGAAATTTCACAATCATTTTCTGATTCATCTATGTCAGTTACTATGCCAACGTACCAATCACCCTCATACATAGCGGCAACCCACCCATTGCACTTTATAGTGCCTTCCATCTCTTTGTTAATGAAATTATCTGAGACATTAGCTGACCCGACTGACTGTTGTTCTGTTTCTATTACTATGCCTGTTGTAGTTGGCGGTAAATCAGTGTCTGGAATCAGCACATATTTCTTAGGGGTGTAGCAAGTGCAAAAGGTAGATTTTTCACAAAAGCAACTAATAATTCGAAATGATGCCTCCATGTTTGCTTGTTACAATTTGATGAACACCCATGGTTCCCAGGACTGCTGGTATATTTGATGGTATCTGTTGGTCTAACTTTGCTATTTCATTTTCATATACTCTATACAGCTTTATACGTGTACCTGTTCGCACCATTGAAATATACAATTGATGGGCATTAGATATATCTTGCCCTTCAGCCACCAATTTATCAGCTGATCTTTTGATAACCCCACCAACACCATCAGCGGCGCTTTTCCCATGTCCAGCTTCTAGGAAGTTCCACGTTGCCATATTGAATCCATGTATGAAAATAAGTTTTGAAAACAACGCAAAATTTACTCGACACCGATATTGTGTAGTTGGGCCATCGCTAATTATGTGTAATATGTTGACATGAGGCTTTGATGCTTTAATATCAGCCAATACTGGCTTCAGGTGTGCCCAAATGGCCGACGGATCATGACGTATCGATTCTGATACAGAACAAAATGACTGTACGTTGTTATCCTTAAAATATAGAACTCCTGTGTGTAAGGTGACCTGATTGTGTCATGCTCCGAAGTGAACACTTTGAATTTCTTTATGGCCTTTACAACTGTAGTTCTCAGAAAAATCGATGTGAATGACTACTTCGTTGTCTGTAAGTGATTGCTTAAGCTGTCTAATCGTTATATATTGATGATAAATATCGAAAGTGCTTTAATGATTTCTTCATGTCAATCTCAAATGCTTCAATAAGATTCTTTACAGTTGCCTCTTCCTGATCTTTCACAGTAATCTGTACAGTGATGGGAGTTTTCTCTCCAGTTCGACCCACCTTTTCTCGTTCTTCTTTCTTGCTCCTCCACACATTCCACTTTACTGTACTGTCTCCATCAAATCCTGTCTCTAGATGCAGGTTGTGGTCATTGCAATGTTCACATTGTCTGTACATGCATTTTTGCAGCTTTGTATCGCAACAGAGCCATGCTGAATGGTATCTAAATCATTGCAAACTAGTGCACCAATCTTATGTAATGCACAGGCCATAAATTGTCAGTTTTCATGCGTCTTGCATGCACACGTTTCTCGGTCCTGAATGTTTGGCTTCTGAATCCAGAAAGGTTTAACCCTGCAGAACATTGAATACGATATACATATATCTGTGTTTTCGGACAAAAACTTTAAGTGTAAATTTTGCAAACTTTGGGACAACAAACGTCGTTGTTTCTTTATTTGTTTGTAGGTAACCGTATCACGTTTGCCTGGAAGGATCCTGCTATTGTCATCACGCTCCAGATATTGTCTAACACGATTTACTATCTTTAGTCCATAACTGTCCTTTCCCATGTTTCGAGTGCATACAAATGGATTGTCACCTGATTGCCTACTACCAGTTTTCGTATGAATACTAAACACTTTGCAAGCACACGACTGGGCACGGTATTTCTTTATTATCTAGTTAATTAACAGTTTGTTTATAGTCTGTTTCTCACGCTGCGCTATAGCCTTAGAGATTCCATGTTTTATGCCGGAAATTATAGCAAACTGGTTTATCAATACTTTACGCACGTTGTTCGACACTTTTTCTGTTCCTATGACACAACGAGTCTTAGCCGTGGGTGAATTCTGCAATTTGACCTTCAAGCGCCATGCTTGTTTCTTATACTTTTCGTATGCTTTATGTTTTTCTTCAAGCTGCTTTTCAAGTTGCTTTATTCTTTTGTACGCTTTCGCTCTGTCACGTCGGATTTTCTTTCTTCCCCGAATCACACTGCAGGATGGCTGATTTACTGCATGGTGATAAAACTGCCCCATGTCTGGTGATCCTGGGGGCGTATGCCTGTTGGCATATTTTTCATTAAAGGCCAACTGCTTTTGTCTTATACGATAGCTACGTGCATTATTTTTCCACTGTCTTCTCTGAATTCTTGCGTCTCTTTCAGGCAAATCTTTGATTGTCCTCTTTCGATTCTTATTTCGTTCCCATTCCCGACGTTTATATTCTTCATATCGAACAGGATCCTGCTTTAAATTTTCACGGTATTTCTTGTCCTTGCCTGGTCTATGACGTTTCCTTGGAGGCATCTGAGAATTAAATAAATTTATTTATAAATTATATTCAGGAATATTTCAATTTTCTGATAGAAAATACTAATTTGCGAGCATTGGAGAACTATTTTTGAAAATTCGCCACAAGAATGCCTGGCCCTGGTATCGAGCTAGTAATTCCACTGGTAAAATTTCAAAAATAATCTCATGGTCTGTAAATGGATATTTCTCAACACCACTACACAATCCGCTTTTGGTGTTAAAGGGTTATGATAAATGACTCGCTGTCAAGGTAGTTTCAAAATATAGACTGCTAAGAACCGTTTTCTTTCCAAATTTGTCGAATACAAAGCAAAGATTTAGCTTTCGATGTGCTCTCTGAGTGGGAATAGTAGTCTACACTGTGAACATCTAGTGTGTTACAATCTGAAGCCACAATCTGGACCATTAATTTCGAAATAAAATTTAATCTATAATTTGGATGTTTAAATCTGGATAATGACAACAACATTTCTTAATGTTAAAATCTGAAACAAATCAGTCCAGTAGTTCACAATAAATAACACTGACAGACAAACAGCAAGACAGACATACAGTTGAGCCGGGCCAAATTCAATAAATATGCCTACAGACCTCCAGTACATATTTACAGCATTTCTTATATTTAGTCTGTTTAACTAAGTCATCTGGCTCAGTACATTCAGCACCCCACCACACCCACCTCCAAACACGCACACACCACTCGACAAGAGTGGATCGAGGCATATGCCTACTCTCGTTAATCAACTTAGAGTGGATAGTGGTGACAGTCAGCTTTAGTTTTCTTTTTTACACCCAGACTATCCTAGCGATGGCATATGAGGGGAATTGTTTTTATCAATACATCATGACAACGTCAATGGCAGTAGGTTGCACGCGCGCATGTAAATACATGTAGTCACATTCTAGTTCCCCAGCACTGGGTTGCCCACTACCACCTCACATTCTGGACTCATTAAAGGTCATATCTTAATTTACAAATGTATTTTGTGAAAACATGTTAATACCGCGACATGGTAGTCACTACCGCGACCCAGGTTGTGGTCGCGGGCGTGATGGTCGCGGTAATGATATATGCACTCCATAATGGAGATTCCCGCTATTACAATGGCATAGCTGGCCTATGTTCTGTGATCAAGCAATACCAGATCGTATGCCGTTATTGTTGGACATAATTAACAAACTAATTTTTTTCATGTGTTAGCTGTGTGTAACTCGTGTTAATGACGTCTTAATTATCATAACTTTACCTGAGATAGAAGTTTTTGATATAGCTCGTCGTCTGCTAACTCGTATCGAGAAATGGCTTGACGTGCGTGCCTGACAGAGCCAGCGAGAGTTGTCTCCCTTATTTAAAGTTGAAGGTCAATGCTAATTAGTGATGGTCGCATGCCATGAAATTGAGCACAGGGACGCAGATTGAAGGCTATTTTTGTCAGGATTATCCAGAGATGTGCATATTTTACTGTATTCCACTTAATTAAAGGGTGTTGAAACAATATAAATCCATAAAGAATATGTTTTGAAAGCACTCATATCTTGACGAAAAACTAAAAATCATATCAGAAAAGCAATCCAGGGACATGCAGATTTGAAGACCCCTATGGTGGTTTTATAATCATACTAAACAAAAAAAATTATGGAAGATTAATTTTTTCTGCTGAAAATGATCACACAATGGATATGTAAAAGCTATGCATTCATTTTGTACATATATTTGTAGTTGATATCGATAACAATCAATCCTACGAGATGGGACACAAAATTGGTAATTACCATAGAATTACCCAGCAACGTCTTCCAATCCAATTCACCTTTCCAGAGTATCCACCCTCCATATGCCGTCATAATGAACTGCGTGATGTGTAGAATGACATCATAATGAATGACGTCATGAGTGACGTCGATAAGTATGTCACGAAAGCATATTTGAAGACGGTCTATGCGTTGTTGTACAAATTGTTTGCTTTTACTATTTAATAAATATTCTGTTGAATATTTTGAAACCAATTTGACTGGGCGCTGTTGCTGCCATAGGCAGCAACAGCACCCAGTCAAATTAGTTACAAAATATTCTACAGCTTCCCTGTATAGTTTTCAGTAAATTGATAGCTAGGGCATTCGGGGATCGATCAATCCCAACACGGTGAGGTGTCGGTGGAGCTTAACTAGTGATGGGCGGGGAATAGCTAAAAATGGAAAGGTCCATTATGTTCAAAATATTCAAAAGTATCTTTTTTTATTTTGTGTTTGAAATATGTCAAATTATTTCTTAGATATACTGAATACGACTGATATGACCAAATCCCACATCCCTCTGACACGCCGGGCCCAATCGCCATTACGGTCGAAACTGGACCACAGCTTTCTGCCGATCATAACGGCAGTTCCGATGGCTCTGGTAAGAATTTTAGAAACTTCCCACAGTCCCTGCTGATTAGAAATGGCTGATGGAATGCACCGTTCCAGTTTTAGCCATGCCCCGCCCATCACTAACTAAGCTCTACCCACACCTCGCTCATGTTGGGATTGAACGATCCCTGAACTCCATGACTATCAATTTCCAGAAAACTATGCAGGTAAGCTATTAAATATTTTGAAACTAATTTGACTGGGCGTTGTTACTGCCTATGGCAGCAAGTGTCCAGTCAAATTAGTTTCAAAATATTTAACAGAATGTTAATTAAATGGTAAAGACATACAATTTGTACTACGCGTCAGACTGTTAAGCACTAAAGACGGGCTATTTCGAATCATTATCATTCATGACGTCGTGATTATGACGTCATTATACACGTCACGTTGTTAGTTATGACGTCATTTGCTTGAGCGAGGAAATGGCTTCATGAATTGCTAGAGGAAGCGCACAAACATAATTAGCTCTTATATGTACAGTGATCGTCGAAGACATATTGTCTATTTGTGATGTCAAGAGGTGGTGTCCTACTCTCACAACTGACTGATACGTGCCAATGCTAAGGTCGGTAGCCTACAACTCTAAATGGCATATTTTTTTTTATCAATATGACTTTCGGAATGAAAATAATCAATCAAACGTTAACGTTTGGAGGCCTTTGATGTTAGTAATGGACGCTTCGCACCAAAGCGCATTGTAATTAAATATTGAACAACCACCATTACCCCGAGTGATTAATTTAGAATATAGATTTGCTGTTGCAAAGTGGCGAGATCCGATTCATCAACGTTAACCATTTCATTGCTAAATTAGGTCAAGAATAGCACACTAATTTCTTATTCAATGTCCATTTACAGCCTAAGAGAAAATTATTCTTTCAATTTACCACTGCAATGACTGGCTCTGTTATCGAGCCAGTCATTCCTGTGGTAAAATATCAAAATATCCTTCTCTTGGCCTGCAAATGGCCATTGCACAAGATGACTACAGAGGCCGGGGTTTTTTACGGCTTCGTCATGAAAGGGTTAACCATTTGAATCAGAATCCAGAATTTTTTTGGTGCAAAGAACATTTTGTTTAATATTTTGAAATTAATTTGACGGGAAACAACATATTCGTGTCAAATTAGTTTCAAAATATTCAACCGCTTACCGCATATGTATAGTCAGTTTGAAATTGAGAGTCTGGGAAACTTATACGGTTTCAAAGGTTTAAGCCGTAGTAGTTAGCGACATGGCAAACAATTTAGCGAATCGGAACGAAATGGTTTTGGATCAACACACTTCTACGTTACTGATCAACAGCCATTTCGTTTCGATTAGCTAAATGGACCTTTCCAAGTTGATCCATCGATCATATGACGTCATATGATATCATACTCGACTAAGTGCCGGGTGTAATGACGTCATAATCAGGACGTCATGAATGCTTCCATGTAGTCCGTCTTTAACGCTTAATAGTCCGCCACGTTGCACGAATTGTATGTCTTTACTATTTAATAAACATTCTGTCGAATATTTTGAAACTAATTTGACTGGGTGCTGTTGCTGCCATAGGCAGCACCAGCACCCAGTCAAATTAATTTCAAAATATTCAACAACTTACATGTATAGTTTTCAGAGACCGATCGATCCCAATACGGACATGGTGTGGGTGGAGCTTAGATTGAGGTGGGCGGGGCATAGCTAAAAGTAGAAAGGTTCATTGTCTGCCATGCCACTAATCATTACGGCTTAACGCTTTGAAACCTTACTTAAAGGCAGTTGTGAGTAGCGAGACCCATATACGCTCTGAAATGGCATAGGTGGCCAGCCACCTCGAATCAACTGTAACAGCTACACTACGCAGAAATATGTGTACTGTATTTTACAATTTGGCAAACACGCGATACTAGGTCCCATAAGTAAACATAGCCTATGTTTTCTACATTCATCAGCTGTTCTATTTAATGGTATGCATCCGAGTGGCCTATGCTCTTTGCTTAAGGAAATTGAGCGCAGACGTGTCCACGTATTACAGCTTTCCGGGCAATGTCACGCATTTCCGGTGATTTCAAGGAGAATAACATCGTGTGTACTTACCGTGATAGCAAACTTCCGGAGTGACTTCATTTAGAACTCCAAGCCACGTAAACATTGTGTACAATTGGACTTTCATTCAACATTGATATTATGGCAATATCCTCTCCGGTACTTTCCTGATGCTTGCGATTTTCGTGTTGAATGCTGGATGAAGCAACTGAGTCGATTCTCGGTCACTCTTAGCAATTGATCTTTCAAGTTTATCCATCCATCATATGACGTCATAATCAACTGTGCGACGTGTATGATGGCGTCATAATAAATTACAGCATGAATGACTCGATTTAGTCCGTCATAAACGGTTAATAGTTTGACACGGTGTAAGAATTGTATGTCTTTGCTATTTAATAAATATGCTGTTACATATTTTGAAACTAATTTGACTGGGCGCTGTTGCTGCATCAATAGCACCAAGTAAAATTAGTTTTCAAAATATTCAACAGCATGCCTGTATAGTTGTTTGGAAATTGATAGTCAGTGAGTTCAGAAATCGATCAATCCCAAAATGAGCGATGTGTGGGTGGAGCTTAGCTAGAGACGGGCGGGGAAGAGTTAAAACTGGAAAGGTCCATAGAGGTGCTGATCAATTACAAGTTAACATCACAAGCAAAATGATGTAGCCCCGTCAAGGTAATGTAAAGGTCCATCACGAAAGTTTACAATCCAATACATATCCTGTTGAATAACTTGAAACTAATTTGACCTGGAGCTGGCGACAACACCCCTCAACAACAACCCCCCACCCCACCCACACCCTCCCCCCACCCATAAAGTGGATCGCGCTATTGCGCTACTGTAGCGCGCAGCCAACACTTTCTATCGGCATGGCGAACGAGAATACATATCCACACATAAATGTCATTGATGGAAGCTGTTGTACAACAGTCTCCACCAGTATCAGATTCAGAATGAAATAAAGAAGTTATCCTACTATATTGATTTGAATACTGGAAAGTGACAACTTAACAGGATGATATGATAATGCGGCCCTGAGACATCACATTCATACGCAGGTTGTGTATTCCCGAATAGTACAACAGTGTCTGCATGAAGAACATAGCAATAGGCATAGCTGCTGTTCCATCAACCAATTAAGAATTACTGAGGGTGAGTTAATTGGTGGTGACAGCCAAGAATTATTGAATGTCGGTGTGTGTAGGTGCGTGCGTGTGCGCGCTAGGTAGTTGTAGTGGCGATGCTAGTAATAATAGTGGTGGCGATGCTGATGGTGGTGGTGGTGGTGGCGGCAGCGGCAAAGGCGACGATAGAGGAGGCGGTGGAGTTCATTATTACTTCCTTTGTTGATAGACCGAAGTATCTGATGAAAATTAAATGAGTTGCACCAACCAAGGATAACATAATTGAGAATGGGTGGGTGATTGGTATGCAACTAGAGATTGAGTAAAACGGACCTCTTGATACATTACTTCCAATAGCTGCAGAACAGTCCAAGATTGTAAACCTCTTCGTGAATGAAGCCAAACAGAGTCCACTCGCGTATATACATTACCAACACCACAGAAATGAAAGATAACGGTGCACATTCGCGCGCTCTCGCACGCACGCACGCACGCACGCATGCTCGCTTGCTCGCGCGCACCATGGTGGCACTGCGGGGTGGAGGAAGAGCAGACTCTTAGGTTCCTCCTATGCAGCTCTACAGATATTGGAACTCGCTGTTTAACCGGAAATATCGCTTTCCAGTCCTTTTGTAAGTTGTGGATTCGCGGCTGTACAATTTCAATGAAGGGCAGGATGTAACTATGTGATGCTATATGTGTTTCCATAATGCTATTCAACACACCTTTCCCACATTGACGTCATTACGCCGGGATTTCCCTAAATCAATGCTCAGAGCAAAACTGATGGCTGCTCTCGCCTCCTACAAGCCGCTGACTCGTATTGAATTACCTTTGCACTAAAATACACCGCAATCTAAACCGTTCTTATGATGAAGTAAAATCATTATATTATTTAAATCATATATCATTGGAAAGCGCATTCAATTGCCGAAACATTAACACATTATTTTTATATTTCTGTAACGTTTTCACTGCGTTATTTGCGCATATAAAATACACCATTCGACTTAGATTCAGTAAATCAAGTGGACAATAGGGGATATTTTAAAATTACAATCAACTGTATTAAATTTTTCAAAACTATAAAAACCAATACAGAAATGTATAGAAAATTGGCCTAGCTTTCCAATGATGTCTGACTTATAATATAAAAATATTATGAACATGTTCTTTCATATGCTCTGCTTAAAGTGCACTGTATCTGATTCCCATAGTAAAGTAATGATGGTTGAGCGTCGGCTATCGCAGTTACCAGCCGGAAGTGGTACGCGCGATGCATTACGGGAAGGTATTTCCCCAAAATACGCTAATGTGGGAAAGGTCTTTGTAACAGCTGGGAAGCTCCAAAGGCCCTCTTGAAGAAACTTGACGCATGTCACCGCAATGATCTTCCAGCCATTACAACTCATCACTGCCCACACAGTCTAATATCAAATGCAGCAATCTACCAACTGTGTAATACAGAGCCACAATCTGCGAGAGCATAGCGCAATAGCAATGGTTTATGTTCGAAAATGTTCTTCGAATGCCATAAAATACGCCTCCTCAGAAAGTGCTAGAATTGTCAGTGGTCGACGCCATGAGGTCTTAGGCACGCAAAGGACACCATAACATCAACTTTCTAAGTGTTTTGCGAGCAGACCTAAAAATGTAATCTAGGACCTCTAAAGACGAGAACGAACATAAAGTAGCCCAGGACGCTCGCAATGAACAAGATATAATTGTGCAAGATGAAGAAAATTGATTGCAGTTGAAAGAAGTTTCACATCATCATCGTCAGTCAGAGGGGTACAGTTGACCCCGGCGCCGACGTCAGTGTAGTGTGGGGTATGGGGCGCCAAAAGGGTCATTAGGGCTCATCTTGCCCCCCCCCCCCGACGCCATCATTGGGGCATAGGAGAGGGTGCCAAACGGCTGGCGCCAGACACGCTCACTACACCGCCGCCGCCGTCGTCGTCGTCGTCGTCGTTGTCGTCGTCGTCGTCGTCGTCGTCGTCGTCGTCATCGTCGTCGTCGTCGTCGTCCTCATTAAAGAGCATGGGCATGATAGCAAGCAAGGATATTTGAGTGATACAGGTTGAAATAAATAGGCCGCGAAATATGACAAAACAACACATTATGAACTTTTAAAAAAACCCGAGGAAAGTTTTCTAGTGTCGGTTTTTTCGTTTTCCACCTGTCTATTCCTAGCAATCGTCATAATGCCATGCGCAGTTCCAAACTCTTGGAAGCTTGATTGGCAATTGTATGATTAGCTGTTCTTTCTAACAGGTGGCTATGAATGCACTAATTAATTGTTCTATGCACGTGTTACATTTTTTCCTAGATTAATACAGACATATACTATGAATACAATGCCGCATAGGCCATCTAAAGGTAATCACAAAGTACAGATGTTCAAGTAAGTGTTGGAGTGTTACTGTTATGGATTATGGTATATTGATTCCATTTCATTCACTCCTCGCCGCATTTCTTTATCTACATCGTAATGGATGGATACAGTTTTAGCTATGCCCCGCCAATCTCGAGCTAATCCCCCACGCATTGCTCGTGTCGGGATCGACTGATCCGTACACTCCCTGAATCTCAATTCTAGAAAACTATACAGGTAAGCTGTTGAGTATTTTGAAACTAATTTGACTGGGTGCCGTGTGGCAACAACGACGCCCAAACAAATTATTTTCAAACTATTCAACAGAATATTTATTAAATGGTTAATACATACAAATCGTACAACTTGACGGATTATTAAGCGTTTACGACGGACTTCATCACGGCATACACGGCATGTCACGAATGCCGTAATTAAGTCCGTCAAATAGCTTGATGGTAGGTCAAGTGTACAAATTGTATGTCCTTGCAATTTAATAAGCATTCTGTTGAATGTTTGAAACGCATTTGACTGAGCGATGTTGCTGCCATAGGCAACATAGGCCGCAGTAGCTCCCATTCAAATTGGCTTCAGAGTATTCAACAGGTTAGCTATATAATTACCATGAATTTGAGATTCTGGTAAAGCAGGATTCAATGTATATAAATCGATCACAACACGTCGCGAAACGCGTGGGTGGAGCGTAGCTAGAGATGGGCGGTCAGATCTAAAAGTGTATTCATCCATTCGCGGGATGAGTTGAGATACATAATATTGGCTTCAATAACTGACAATTCGAACAATGAAACCCAAAAACGTTTGAAAAGTGGAGTTGAAGGTGGGATATCGACCAAATTTATTACTATGGACAAATTGTAAAGTACCAACATTGAGCGTTACATAAATAAAGTCTGCATCGACCAATGAGGAAAATTACACACAACATGCTACAGCTGTTATCAAACGTGAATCTTTGTGTTTATTGAACATTTTCCTGGTAATATATGAACGAGTGTATCAAACATGACGTCTTGAATGAGCATAGGTTTGTCTGATTGTATTCTCAAATATCATCATGCAGCTTAGTAATCGATATTAGCTAACTTTAGGGTATCTATGGAAATTTGAATGGGGTACACACATGGACAACGCAGACACACATAAGCGCGCGCTTCCCCCGGGGATGCACATTTACACACATGCACATATAAACTTCTAACAGCCATCCACACGCGATTAAGATCGCAAACACTTGTAAAATGCATTTTTGGATCAGGTATGGTTTTCAAAAAGACACAAAAGAGTACCTTTTGTGCCGGTACATTGGCATCTGTGGTGGGGCTTCCACGCGTGCGCGTAAGTAGTGTAGATAGCGGTTCCGCGCGTGTGTGCGTGCGTGCGTGCGTGCGTGTGTTGCGCTTGCGTCTACGTGTGTGAGATGGAATTAGTGGGGCTGTGGTGTGGGTGTGGATGTGATTCTGTGTCCAAACTAAAGGTCACTTCACTAGATTGGAAATTAACAGCTACTGTTCCGTACTATGAGAAGCTGACCAACGTGTTGTATATATTTCCATATAATAGCATAACAAGTAGACATAGATAAAAGAACGGAGTTAATTGTCTGACTCGCGAAAAAGTAGATCATCGAAGTCAATATGTAAGTATATTGAAGCCCCACTAGATATCTAATCTAGTCGTACACAGGACACGATCTCTGCCATCATTTAATGGACCTTTGCAGTGTTAGCTATGCCCGCCCATCACTAGCTAAGCTAACCCCACACCTCGCTCGTGTTGGGATCGATCGATCCCTGAACTCGCTGACTATCAATTTCGAGAAAGCTATATAGGTAAGCTGTTAAATATTTTGAAACTAATTTGGCTGGGCGCTGTTGCTGCCTACCGAGAGGTAACTAATATTTCTTTATTATGGATCATCATAGGATCGGGACCAGTTTTTTCGGAAATATTCAACAGAATGTTTATTAAATGGTAAAGATATACAATTCGTACAACGTGTAAGACTATTAAGTGCTAAAGACGGATTATTTCGAATCATTCATGACGCCATGAATATGACGTCATCCTACACGTCAGCTAGTTGATTATGATGTCATATGATGGGTGGATAAACTTGGAAAGGTCCAATCGGGATTACTATACAATTTTAGTCAAAGCTCAAAATAATTACAAACATTTGTTGAGCTTGTTCCGGCTATAATAATGGTATGTTTTCTAAATAATTTGACTATGAAAGCATTGCTCCACAAGGCTGCGTCTAAGCATATGCTTATGCTGTGAAGCACTCTTATCAAGTCAATGTGGGTGGGGTTTTTCAAAATACCCATAATCCTTCCAGTACATTCGTATCTCGCGAGATCTCCTTCGATACGAGATCAAGAAAAGTTTATTCTCTAAGAAGCCACGCCTCTATTTTTAAATTGCCTTCCAGTATAGCTGCCTTAAAATTGCTGGGACTATTGAAACAATTAATAACAAAGGAACGTCTATTCGGTGACCCAATGACCATTCACCGCTGACGCTGTGGCTTTTCATACTAGGTAGCATACGCGTGCGGATGAAAAGCGGTACGGAAATCACAGTACGCCGTGATTATAAAGTGCACGTGTCCGAAAATGTCTTTACCATGAAACCATTCAAATAGCTAACTTTATTCCAAATGAAGGAATCTCCTCTCAATTTTCACTTTAGCATAATCCGGATATTACAGATGATACTAGGCCTATATTTTACAATTAATTGTCCACGATTTTCCTGCGATAATAAGATGCCGGAAGTGTAATCATAACTTTTAAAAGGAATATCAGGATTTGCCAAACTACAATATCTCATATATGACATATTGCAGTTTGTTAAATCCTGATATGTTTTTTTTTAAATGTATGATTATAGATGTTATCTCCCCTTGTGTCACCTTAACACTTTAATGGTCAAGCTGGTAAAAAACGACAACTCGCAGTGATCTTGAGCAATGTCCATTTGCAGGCTAAGCGAAGAATATTTTTGAAAATTTACCACTGGAATGACTGGCTCGGTAACCGAGCCAGCCATTCCAGTGGTAAATTTTCAAAAATACTCTTCTTGGTCTGCAATTGGACACTGGCTAAGCGGAAATTCGAATTTTCTTACACATTTGATGAATGTCCATTTGAAGGATAACCGAAATCTATTTTTTTGTAAATTTTCGTTATAAATTTACATAAATACTCTCAGTAAAAACCACAATTTCCGTGAAAAGTATTGGCAAAAAAAAATTGAAATAAATAGTATTTTTAGCGCTTTAATGCGCTGTTGACACAAGAGGGGGTAATGAGTCAACCGTGCTGCTGAATAGTAGCTGACTGTAGCTGCGATATTCAATATCTTACTCCTTCCCTTCATCTCCACAAACGAGGTGCCTTACAATTTTAGAAGCACCCTTTTTGGATACTTTGGAATAAATTTGCCTTAGATTCATTGCTACCTAAATCACCCGTTTGCGATGTGGACACGGCTCAACGCACCACGTTGCTATGCTGTCCGGACAATATTAGGGAACGATATGTCAGCCTAACACACGATTTTTCTTTCAGACTATCTAGTCCCTGGAACGCCGGAAGAGAGACGCAACAAATGGTACATCCACGCTTCAGCAGCCTGCTGCGGTACCACCCCGCAATATCAAAACCAATAGTTCACCATCACATAAATCAAACCAGCGCTTAAAAAACAAGGGACGCAAATCTGTCCAACTAGATGAAGTCGCCTAGATCATTGGAAAGTAGGTTTCGTTTTTAGTTGATTATTATCCTTATACACTGTGTGTTCAATGTGACAACGACGACGACGGCGACGACGAATCATCGACGTGGAGGACGACGACAACGACAACGAAGACGAAGACGACGACGACGGACGGCTGCGGCGACGATGACGACGACGGACGGACGGCGACGACGACGACGAGGAAGACGACGACGACGATAACCATCATAAATTTCTTCAATGTTCTCGCGGCTGTATGACTCTATTACGCTTGTCTTGTAACAAACAAAGAGATGCACGGTTTAACATTTCGAGTCTATGGCGCCTTTGTCTATTTTAGTGCAACATTATTTCCGCATACAACTTTCATTATCGCATTATTTCGATTTATGTTCCAAATTCTCGCAAAAACTTCCATGGAATCCACAGCGCTGATGAGAAGTATGACATTTACTCTTGCAGATACGGCCATAATTGCGAAAGACTGCTGCTGCACATTTTAACTACAAATATGATTACGTTGCACGTATGAAGTTCCCATGTTAATCATACTAACCCCATTTCCGCCAGCCCACCCACCCCACCCACACCCACCTCCCCCTCTCTCTCTCTCTCTCTCTCTCTCTCTCCTCTCTCTCTCTCTCTCTCAGTAGTAGAGTCGGAATTAAAATGATACCACCTCCCTCAACTAGCAGCCGATCGGCGATCCGTGACCCCCACCGCCCTCTTAATCCCTGGGGACTTAGGGTTGTTGAGACATGTGGTTGGTGTTTGCCTTTCATTCCGGTCCTTATCGGTACCACGAGAATGAAGTGATTTAATCCCGGTCGGAATTAAAATGATACCACCGACCTCAACTGGTAGCCGTTCAGCGACCGTGGCCCCCACCGCCCTCTCAATCCCTGGGGCATAGGAATTTGAGACATGTGTATAAAACTCCCGTGCGGACCCCCACATGTCCGGGAGAACCTCCTCAGGATACCGGCCAGTGGCCTCTCTCTCTCTCTCTCTCTCTCTCTCTCTCTCTTCTGACCGGAATCTTGAGGAGGTTTTACTATCTGTGGGACATTTATGTACATATCCCACCTATCCTACCTATGTTCTACCCCACCTATCTGCTACCCCACCCTGTTGATATTCCAGTCGGCTGGTGAGTGTGAGTGCTTTAACCCCACAATCGGGAGTGTCGTGGTGAGTCTTTATCTAATCTGGTTATATTACCCCGGCCCTAGTGTCTTACCTAGTTTCGAAATGTCAGGTTAGTTCTAGCGAGGTCTTTTGAGCGAGATTTGAACCCAGTCTGCAGCCTGGGAACGCTATGCAATTCCACAACTCTATCGATTGACCCACCACAACACCACTAAAAGCTCGCCTCTTAGTAATCTTATCTCTGAGCGTGAGTTGTGCAATCGCTGTTACGCACCAACACAGCAACGTGTGAACCCATAACTTATCAGCTATAATAATGCATACATAGTTAATGCGATGCATACATGGCCGAGACAGTTAATGTGTATGATACAATTGCTGCGCAATAATAGCAAAGACCTGGAACTGATAAGCGCAGCAATGAGAACACATAACTTATCAGCTATATTTACTAATACATACATGGTCGAGGTAGTTAATGCGTCGGTTCAAATCCTTCTTTTGTGCTATTAGCAAACTTAAAATCACAGGTTCAAATCTCACTATTAGAATTTGTGGATAACTCGGCCATTTCTGGTCCGATTTTAAAATTGTAAACAGTTTTGAAATTCCCGCTTCATTCTCGTCCTGATCGCTACCACGAGAATGAAGTGATTTAATCCGCAGTACCAACTCGGTACAATACAAGCATACACTCTCTCACAATATTGACACATGTTGCCAGGGACGCGTGCGCATGCGTGCCACGCATTCTTATGGCTTAGACATACCTCTCTCATAGGGCTTTTTACACGTGTACTATTCTATCCAGGGGCATACTTGGAACGCACGGTCGTCCAATACCCGGCCTAGCTGGGACTGCCCATACCCGTCACACATCTGATGCCCATTTAGAGCCAACGTCCCATACCCGGGGATGGCCTGTACCTGTCACACATCTGACGCCCATTTAGAGACAAGCATCCACTATCACATCGACGGACCACCCCGTCTGATCACCGCCTTGTGATCAACCACACATAATAGAGTCTGAACGCCCATTTAGAGACTAGCCTCTAAGGCCATGAAAGCAGACCTTCTCCAGATGATCGGACCGGCCTGTGCCGAGGAGTCCCAGAAGCGTCTCTCCCGAGCAATGAAGACAGGAAGGTTTCCAGCACTTTGAATCCACAAAAGAAAGGGAAGCGGCTCCGTGAGCTTCGTCAGGTGGACAAGGAGGTGACTGCTAGCTTGCGAGCCAAGACTGTAGCGAGGCGGATGGCGGACCATCCACTGGAGTGCTTACCATCCCTACACAGGATCGCTAAGTGAATGATTAGGGGGCCGATGTCTGAACCCTTAGCCCAGAGCATGAGGCGAGAAGCCGAACACATTCTCGACCACTGTCGCGGTGAAAGGGAGACAGAGGATAGAGGACGCCGGTCAGTATGCTGGACATTCTTCAGAGGTCTAGAAGGAGACCTCACAGGCCAGATCCTGCAAAGGATCCAGCAGACAGTCCAGAACGGCTTCTACCTCTGCTACACCCATACCTATCGCATCCGTCATATCGAAGACGGTAGGGTGATGCTCTTCAACAAGAATGCTCCAGGGAGCCCGTGGCTGAACACAATAGGAGCAGCTCAGGACTGGGTGGCCGCAACAGAGCAAGCCCGCCTCGACACAGACAATATCGATTGACCCAACATCAAGTGGGCTTTCGTTTGATCAATCAACGTTGAGGTCAGGGCTGTCATCGACCGCCAACCTCTGCTTGGGACAGGCCCCCTCCCAGACTGGCTACGACAGAAGAAGAGTATGACTGTCATCGACACCTACAGGGGCATGTGTCTCTGGAGATGTCTAGCAGTCCACTGAGGAGAGAGAGCTGATAGAAGTACAGCTCCTGCACGAGAGCTTGCCACACAGTTCTACGGAAAGACAGTACCTGGTGTCCGCAAGACCTCGCTGGATCAGCTGGACAAGGTAGAATTCTACCCCAAGATCTGGATTCGCGTGTATGAACCAACTGAAGAGGGCTTCTGGCACATGATCAGGCAAGTGGCTCACGACCGTGACACCATGACCATCGGAGTGTGGGACCACCATGCCTTCTACATCAAGAACATCTCCAAGCTGGCACATACACTAGTCTGCGGTCACTGTCAGCAGAGCTTTACACAGGCATGCAATCTTCAACACCACGCTGATCACTGCACAGGCGGAAAAACAACAATCGTGTGTCCTGGCGAGAAGGTTGAGACGCCACAGTCTGCATATGAGAAGGCCTTCTATCCACCCTAACCATCCAGTTCAGCGGCTACTCGTTGGATCGAGTATGAGTCGAGAAACAGAGGTGTACACATACACCATGTAGAGTGTGGGCACGGTGGCGAACGTTGGATCGAGGGTGCTTCCCTCCGTGATCCGACCACCAACACCGTTTACCAGTTCCATGGCTGTTACTGGCACGGGTGTCCACACCACCAGCGAGGTGAGGATGCCGAACAAAGATACCTCAAGACAGTCCTGAGAGAGGAGAAGCTGAGAGCGTCTGGATGCACGCTTGTGGTACACTGGGAGTGCTGGATAAAACGCTGTCCAAGCGTCCCTAAACGAGTTCGGACTGTCCCATTCCCACACTTCATAGTTTACGATTTTGAAGCACTCCTAGATGATATCAAGACTCATCCTACGGAGACTCTCACGATCGAGAGTACTCACATACCTATCTCTGTGTCAGTTGGCTGCTCCTTAGAGGGAACCACGAGTGAGCACACTCATCTCTGCAAGCCTGACCACAAAGAGCTGATCAGAGAGTTCATGCTGGAGATCCAACGGCGAGCATATCTAATCCGGACAAGGGTTAGGGCACATTACATACCGACATACCTGGACAAGCTCCCAAAGCGACAGTAGCAGCTGATCAACGAGTGGTGTGACAAAGTGCCTGTACTGGGGTTCAACTCTGGGTGGTATGACCTGAACCTCATCAAGAAGTACTTTGTCGATGAGCTGACTGACAGTATAGGTACAGTGAAAGTCGCCAAGAAGGCTAGTCAGACCATGTTACTCATAACACCTGAACTACGGTTTCTCGATGTGCTGAACTACCTCATCACAGGAGTCTCGTACGAGGTATGGGTCAAAGCTTACGGGTGTACACAGTAGAAGAGCTGGTTCCCATATGTATGGTTTGACACACACGAGAAGCTCAACTATCCAGGGCTTCCTGAGTACTCAGCATGGACATCTAAGCTCAAGGGTGGCTACCTCTTGACACGATCAGAGTGGGAACAATATAACCAGACATTCAGCGAGCACGGAATGCGGACATTCGCCGACTGGCTGTGATACTACAACCTGGACGTCAGTCCATTCATCGAAGCCCTAGAGTGGATGCGGGAGTTCTACACAGAACGAGAAATAGACATCCTCAAAGACGTGGTGTCTCTCCCAGGTGGGTCACTGCAGTACATCCTACGTGGAACCGCTCAGCACATGCCAGATGTTAGCCTCTACTCTCTGGGCAAAGAGGCCCATGAGATGCTGAAGGACGCGGTTGTTGGAGGGCCAGCATCGTGTTCACCAGATACCACGAGGCAGGTGTGACTCGCATTCGCCAGAGTGAGCGTGTCTGCTAACGTCTACTTGGCTACGACGCAAATGCTCTGTACCTGTCAACGATGGCCAAAGAGACGCCCTGTGGTAAGGAGACAGTGTGCCATTGGTCCGGTGCCAGTGGTGTAGCCAGCTTTAAGGAGGAGCTCCTAACAGACCGCTGGTTTGGATTTGCTGAGGTGGATATAGAGGTCCCTAAGGCTCTGTGGGCAAAGTTCGAGGAAATGTCCCCGCTCTTCTATAACCGCGAGATCCCGGTAGAGACTGTCGCTTCTGAGATGCAGGTATATCTAGAGCATACAGGGCGGAAGCGACCCCCCCCACCCAGAAGCTGGCTGGCGCCCTCTCTGGCAAGAAGCAGCTGCTGTACGCACCGACACTCAAGTGGTATATAACCCATGGCCTGGAGATCACTGCTGTATACCGCACCATAGACTATTAGGCTAAGCGCCCATTCGAGTGGTTCGTGGAGAATGTTATGGAGGCCCGCCGCTCAGGAGATGTAGATAAGAGCAAAGCGCTCCCGGCAGATCTCTTCAAACTCCTCGGCAACAGTGCCTACGGGAAGCTCATCGAGGCCCTAGAATGCCATAGCAACACCAGCTTCATGAAGGATGAACGTGTGGTAGACAATGCCCTGCATAGTGCATGGTTCGAAGATCTCGAGGAGATCAGTGAGTCATACGAGCTCCAGAGTTGCAAGCCGAGAATCACTATTCGAAGGCCCTTCCAGGTGGGGATAGCCATTTATGAGCTCAAGAAGCTGCGAATGCTGGAGTTCTACTACGACTTCCTCGATCGCTACATAGCTCGTGACAGCTTTGAGTACCTGCAGATGGACACTGACTCTGGATATATCGCTATAGCAAGCTCCAACCTCGACGATATTATTCTCTCTGAGACGCGAGCAGAGGACCAGGCTCATAAGCGGGACTGGCTAGCTTGGGACAAATGGTCTGGACGGACTCCGGGACTGTTCAAGCTCGAGTTCGAAGGCTCTCTTGGTATCGCTCTCTGCTCCAAATGCTGATACTTGGAGAGCACACCTGCAAGTAACTGCTTGGCTAAGGGAATGTCAAAGCGGCAGAATGAGGTCTCTTGGCAGAGGTTCTACAGCGCCCTACATGGCGGGTGGACAGAGCTAAAGCCAGAGGCCTACGCATGCACAACCAGGGTATGGTGACGTATGAGCAGGAAAAACTTGGACTCTCCACTTACTATGATAAGCGCCATGTGCTGCCAGATGGTGTCCATACCGAGCCCATCGAGTATCATGTTAGCACCCTAGGGGGTGGTAGCTGTGTGTCTGCAGGGACAAGCTGAAGCTCTTCTACGACAAATGGTCTCCTAGACACTCCATGCTGTCGTGCCAGGTAGTACGGTGTAGGCCGCCCCTCAGCCTCCACATACCTGTCAAGCCTGTGAACATCTATCGACCAGTTAGAATCTGTTGCATGCCGTCGACCACCTTCCAGCTAACCAGGCCCATACAGGTACCGAACCAGAGCATCAGGTGGTAGGCACTCCTCTCCCTTGTTCGCTCCTCTAGAGCTGTGACTGGCAACAGCAGAGTGTCTGATAACCTCTACCGACTTCTTCCGACTACCCTAATAACCTCGGCATTGGATCTCTCCACCACAGCAGGCAGCCCTCTCACCCATACTCTAGGACATTCACTCGGCGCGGCCATTTCTTGGGCGTATTGGTGTGGAACAGTCTCTCTGCCAGTGTCCAATTCCACCACTCAACGATAGCCTGGGCACGGTGATGCCCTACCTCGCGTCGCCTAACTGCCACACCGTGTTTCCCCATGAGGGCCGCAGTCTCACCTCTGAACACCTTACCCTCATCCACCTGAAACAATTCCGGCCACTGGAGGGGATTTTCCGAAGCCTCGTAGACACCCTGAAATGCCTGGGCCACCTGGCCAGCTGACTAGGCTGTGAGCGGTGCTGCAGCCTTGTACCTGCTGGCGACATCGACGATGGTGAGGGCATACTTGTAGGTCTTATGACCAACCACGTCGTGTGGAAGGAATAGGACATCTGCCTGGTGAACTCTGTTGGGGACAGTTTCCTCGAGATGGGCATGGCTGATGTGCCGTGGACGAGGTCTGTATATCTGCCACATCGCCTGGTGGCTGAGCCACTGGCTAACTGTCTCCAATGTGAAGTTGTGGCTCTTGCGACGTGCAGCCTCGAGTAATCGAGGGGGGTTATGGTAATATCCACCAGGCTGAGTTCCTCAAGAAAGACGGTTGATTTCATCACCGACGCCCACTCCCGTCCTGTCACGCACGGCCTGGGTGAACTCTAAACAGATGAACAGATGGCCGTCATTTATTCGACTATCACCAAAGACCTCCTCAAACACCTCCGTATACTGGCGTCTAGTCTCTGCTGGATCCTCACTGAACGGTAGATTATTGATTAACCCTTGGAAGTTAAGTATCTTGACCAGGTCATACAGAGACGCCATCATTATATAGCATGGTTTAATTGTTCGGCGTCCCAGATGGCCGCGAGTGCTATGGCAACGTACAGTAGCCAAGGGCCTGTGACGCTGAAGAACGTACCTACTCCTTAGGCGATGGCTTGTATGGTTTCGGAAATCTTCTCCACACCATGGAAAGCATTGTTGGCGATTTTGAACAAAACGATCAGAGTCACAAATGCTGCCAGTGGCCCGATAGAACCTTTTAGGTAAGTGCAATAGATTCCTTTCGCTTTGTGTACTAGCTTGCAGGATTCAGGCTCTACCTCATCATACTCACCACCGACCTACTCCTTAGCATAGCCAAAGTAAAGTACCATCACACCTAATGAGCGAGTCCCAGCTATGAGGTTTCCGATGTTGAAGCTGAGCCGGTTGCCCTGATTAGGTGGGATGTTCCTGCCCCCGAGGTGGTGACGGTCCTCGAGTGCTGACTCGAGGTCATCGCTTCCACTGGTTAGTCGCAGAAGTGCATATGACTTAGTTTTCTGTTTGTAGAGTTGGCAGTCAGCCAGCTTGCGTACCTCAACAGGAACATTGGTCCCAGCAACCACAAGGTTGAAGTCATCTAGCTTATCTACCTGCTGGACGGCTCCTCCCTTCGGAACCAGGACCACAACAGCGGCACAGTCCGATGCACCACGATGCAATGTCAGCTCGACCCATTAGTTAGCTGTGGCTTGGACCTGCTGGTGTTCTCGCTCCACATGCACGATCCGCTGTTTGGAACCCGTTTGCTTCAGTTCCTGGTCATTCTCGTCATGCCAGACATGAAGTCTTGGAGCATTCATCGTCGCATCTGTGAGCTGCTCGGTGTACACCCGGAGGAACAGCCTATCCTGCATGGCAGCCGGATTCACGTGTATGTTCTCGAGGATGGTTAAGAGTGGAAGTGCCACAGGCTTCTCGACACCTGCCCATAGTTCAAATTCCGTGAACCCCTCATTGCACCCCAGGGTGTAGTACCCCTTTCCCTTCGCATACAAAGTTGGTCCATGAGCCAGCGGACCTAGGACTCGGTACTCATCGTTCACATAGGTAGTGTCCACGGTGATGTTGCTCTACATAATCTCCCACCTGTTCAGAACATGCGGAAGCTCTACCGTCTGTTATACTGTGCTCTAAAGCTTGAACTCGAGTGTCGTGCTCTTGATCTCGTGGATCTGTGCCGACATTGCAAAGTCGATGTACTTCCCAGCAGCGGACAACGGGTTCTCATCGTGTATACTGGGTCGAATGACCATCAGGCAGTCCTTCCGAGGATCAGTACGGTGCGATGTCTTGGGTTCAATGGCCCCATCTGGATGTTGCACATACTGCAGCATGATTAAGGTCTCGGTATGTAGAGGTTTTAAACAGCTGCCATGATTGGTAAAGTTCTCCAGCAGTTTGTCTCTAGGCAGCAGGACAAGTCGGCATGACAGTCAGCACGACAGCCATGGCGTGCACTGTCCCACTTTGACAGGGTACGAGGACTGCTTCGTGACATCAACATTATCCACGAGCGAGCCACGGTTACACCTCCGTTTGATGCAGAGATACTGGCCGCCATAGAGGAAGGAATGCCAGCTCGTACTACAAAAGAACCCCTGACTCGGATACTCTACCGGAAGTTTGACAGCACCCAGGACAGGGCCCTCAACCTACCTGTGGCCCAAACCAACGGTCCTGTTATTCTAGCTCTCCAAAGGGTAAGGGTCGATCCCAAAGATCTACTAACGGTCGGGAAGTGGGCTGCCGTATTTGGACTCCATAGCCAGGAAGAACGAGATATGCTGGATAGCTTCCAGTCTGGAGCAAATGACTACTTCAGGGAGGAGGTCAGTGCCACTGTAGCGGAAAGCCATGATACTGGTCCTGCAGAAGGTACTCAGGAGGGGCTCAGTGTTGGCCGCAAGGTGGCTGCTGAGCACATATTCAACAAAAGACGGCGCAGGACATTGGCCAGTAATCTGCCAGCATTTCTGAAATTCCCAGATAACTACCAGGACGACCTCATCAAATCCGCTCGCAAGTCAGATGCTCGTTGCGCATGGACAAAGTGGATCCTACGTGAGAAGTTCCAGAAGAAGAGAGTCCTACCATCCGACCCTCAGTGGATAGAGTTTCGCGACAGGCTTCTGACGAAACTGACGAAGTTCCTCAAGCTTCTGACGAATGGTACAGACATGCACGTGGAGGATGGTTAGCACTTGGTCGGCGGTAGCCTCGTCTATATCTGGGAGACTAAACGGCAGTACTTCCTGCACCAGCTCCTTCACCTGCAGAGTGGGGAATTCTGCACCTCCGGCGGCTACGAAGGATGCGATGGAGGCATCAAGCATGAAATCCCAGCAGCGGCTGAGAAGATAGGGTAGAGGGCATGTGTCAGCAACCACAGTGTCTATTACATCCAGTATCTGTATGATACATGCACGGGAAGCCATGACTATCCTGTGGTCTTAAACGGCAAACCAAAGAATCCTGACTTCTTCACCTCTGGTAGCTGGAGGCTGGCAGTAGCACCCTCTGTGCCATCAACAGTGAACTTGCTCAGCCTGATGGTGCCTAGGCCTTAAACGGCAAACCAAAGAACCCTGACTTCTTCACCGCTGGTAGCTGGAGGCTGGCAGTAGCACCCTCTGTGACATCAACAGTGATCTTGCTCTACCTGATGGTGCCTACCTTGAGATTCTCTCCAGCCTGTTTGAATGAGCTCTGTGGTTGCAGGAGATCCTTAACCAGGTCTTGTGCATAGAACTCAGCCATAGCCTTGATGGCTCCAGCCTCATCGACTCCGAGCATACCGAGCATCGTCGCTCTGTCCTTGATACCCATCCCCTTGTATACAGTCTTGGCCTTGTTAATGGCCGATTGTCCTACTGTATCAGTGTTCCCGATGAGATCTCAGGCTAGGATGGTACCGCGGATCTCCCGCAGGTCTCCCTTCTCATTGAAGTCTAGGAAGGAGATAGGGGCAACAGTGTCCTCTGAACTGAGGCGTGCCTTGCCCAAGTGAGCAAGATCGCCTAGCCCTTTGCTTTCTAGGTCTGTGAGTGACAGAGTCATAGTGCTATATACACGGGGTAAACCAATAGTCATACCCCCAGTGAAATAGTGTGCTCGACTATGGGCTACACACCACCCTCCAGCACGCCATGCCTCATATGCTGCAGGGGTCTCGTGATCCTTCTCTCACTATTCAGAGTGGTTAAACGTAGGCGACGATGATCTCAGCCATTGCACTCGTTGCTAGCCCTTGAACCGCGGCCGCCATTAGTGTAACACGTTCACCCATGATCTTGGCGGCGGCAGTGTAGGAGGCACCACTGATGGCGATCCTTGGAATGGGGTGAGTTATTCCGAGAAAGTGCTAGGCCACCCCACTCACCACTGTAGCGAGGAGAGCTGCAGTGGTGGCAGGAAGAACCTCATTTCCACCTGTCATCTTCACCACGCCACATTCGACGCCACGTTACTGGTGATATGGACTGCCAGGGGCTTAGCCTGTGTCAGTAGCTTCTGGGTCTTGGTTCGCAGCAGGTTCTCCACCTTCTGAAGACTCGCCTGGCTCTCAGGCAGTTGCTTCACGATCTGTACCGTTGACATCATTGTTTAAGCACTGAGTATACAACGCAGTTAAACGCCTGCGTTCTCTGTCGAGTGAGCTAATAAGAGCTTCCCAGTCTGCATCTACCAGGTTTCTGGACTGGTACTCAGGAATATTCATCTCTCTATTGAGACATCTTAAACATGTCTGGGCTCATGCTATGCGAGAAGTACTATGAGGTCTTCCGGAGGGAGTTGAAGGACTACAAGAAGAAGACACCAGATGAGTGCTGAGCTGAAAGAGGAGCTGACTGCTGTGAAGCTCTATCTAGGATTTGGTAAGGGGCAGATCTGCTTCATCGAATAACTTATCATGGGCGTGAGTATCTTCGAGCAGCTCCTGCGAGCTAAAGGTTTCTACAAGGAGCGGGAGTATCTGCCAGATGTGTTCCAGCAGTTGCAGACCACCATGGCCTCACCGGACTCAGAGCTGAACAAGGCTCTGCGATACTACAAGCTAGAAAAACGATGCGGTGTGGAACCATCCAGCCCATGGATGTGCATGTTGGCAGCGTGTATAGGGGCTGTAGGGCAGGCCAAGCTGGTTCAGTGTCTCACCGTGGTCCCCACTGCTACTGTAGAGAGTCAGGATAGTCTTATAGCTGATTTGCTGGTGGCAGAGTAGGCTGATCCCGAGCGCCATGATAGTTAGGCCTGACACCACTCGTAGAGCTACCACAAGAAGTGGTGTCATGTCGACTGGCTGCAGTGTCGGGGTCGGAGCTGCCATGGGAAGCGTCGTGTCGACTAGCTGCAGTGTCAGGGTCGGAACGACTGTATGGCCAGTACTATGCGTAGGTGCGTTGATATCAGTGCTGAAGCCGAAGTGGACACTGGGGGAACTCCCCTCGGCTATCATGTTGTTATAGCCCCTGACTTGGAGGTCCTCGATGTTCACGATCATGTTGCTCGGAATCAACCGTAGGTGTGGTGAAATAGCAAAGTCAAGTTTGCGACAGGCCTTCTGCAACCCCTACTGGAACTTAGCAATAAGACTGCTTGGATCTTCCACGATGATCATATCTTCAACGAGACTGATGAACATGGCCTGGACCTCTGCTCCACTGACACCATCTTTGGAATGACACAACTTGGTCTGTGCTGTAAGGAGGCAGTAGCACAGTGCTTCCAGGGACTGGTTGATCTGAACGATCCCTGCTGGTGTGAGGCCTGAGCTGGTGTGTGGGACAAAGTATTTCCACACATCTGGATAGTCCTGCCGCAAGCCAGTGATGTGCATATTTTGCACAAGCACTCCGGGGTCGGAGTCTGGATCGAACGAGAATGTCGCTGTCTTCCGACAGCCTACTCGTCAGGGTGTTTGACAGGGTGTTCTGTCAGGGTGTTCGACAGGGGAATCCTAAGTAGTCACGTCTCGGGTCACCATACATAACCACTAGGCCGCTGTTATCCCCACCATGCCACCGATAGTCTGGGTGAGCGCTGAACTCTCTCTGTAGTCTGCTGGCCGCTGAGACGCTATGACTGTTGAGCTATGGGTCGAAGTCATCTGTATCAGGAAGGCTTGCATCCAGCTCATGGAGGATTCGTCGCACCGTGAAGTACACGTGGAATCGGAGACAGCTGGCGATGAGCACAGCTTCAGGAGTACAAGAATAGGAGTGAAGCCGGGTGGAAAGTATTCCACATCCTGCCGTGGCACACCACACGGCAAAGTTCAGCTGCTGATTCCAGTATGAGAGGCTTGGAGCAGCCATCCAAGTATGAGCTTGCTTCGCATCCTTGATGGTGATGGGGCAGTTGGTCAGCGGTCATGGTTTGATGAGGAATCTGGTTCGGGACTGTCCATCCACTGTGATGGAGAACGGTGTTAGCTCTGGTATATCATCTAGTAGACCTCTCGGCCAGTCAAGGGTGTACCCAGGAGGGGCGGTTGGCTCCAGATGACTGTCGTGAGGTTCAGTGGGAAGGCCATCTATACTGGTGTTCTTAAAGCTACCGTACAGGCAGCACACTATTTGTAGCCATCTCGACTCCAGAGACTGGCGAGGTGACCTCGCCGTAACATCTCGTTTTCATATCTATATCAACCCGCCCGCTGGAGCCTTTGGGGTATTGCTGTCGCACTTTAGGTTTCTCCGTGTGGTACAGGGCTGGGACCTTCAATATATGGTGGTACTCTTCAATCAGTAACCAGTCCATCCTCGAGAGCTTTGCTGACAGACTCGTCGATAGTCCATAGCATACTCTGTGCCAGTGTCACATACTTAGCAAGCTTCTCCAGCCTCCTTGTAATCTGCTGCTGCCACCCCCCCCCCCCCCCCAAGCCCGTGGCCAAGACAGTGGTGGCTAGTGTCACGCCACCCCTGTAGCGAGAGTGGCCACAGCTGCCACACCAGCACTGGCTCCAATCACACCCACAGCAGTGGTTGTACACGCGACGACGTTGTATGCTGTCTTATATCGCCTGCGTGTTCTGCTGTACATTTCTGCCTGATGGTATCTATCTGATGGAGTCGCCAGCCGTATATGGTACCGCCCTCGTCAGCAGTCAGGGAGGGGTATAGTTATGGTTGCTCCCGCCACTGTGATTTTGCCATAGTATATCTGGAGGGTTAAACGGCATCACCTGCGGAATCTGCTCATGAGTCATAGAAGGGTTCATTTTGGAGAGCCTGGCGAACCGTAACAGCTTGTTGGTGTTGAGAAAGACGTCTTTTAGACAGTGGTCATCCAGCACTATGGCGGGTGCCAGTAGCTTTCTGAGACATGACATAGTAGTAGGTCCACCGCTGGATGGCTTTCTTGGTCTTACACTTCTGCGCCATCTCCTCTTTCCACTGTATGACATCTGGGTCATCCTCGTCTGAGAAGTCACCTGGCTCATCCTCGTCTCTGAAGACATCTGGCTCATCGTCATCTGACAAGACTCCTGCGTCCCGCTTACTCTCCTCCAGGAGAGCCTGCCAGTATCGGAAATTTTCACTGTTTCTTCGCCTCGTTGCAAGGCTCGGGTTCTGTTGATACCATTTCTCCTGATGTAGTCACTCTCCTTCTTGTTGCATTGTGAGCCTCTGTTCGTTTAAGGCCTTTATTTGTGCAGGGGTCATGAATGGGCGAACCGCTTTCTTCGTCATCTCGGCCATGGTTAGATAATGCTGGTATGATATCATATTGTCGTCAGGTCAATGAGTAATAAGAGTGTAAACTCTAAATGGGCGTCCAATATCCCATCCGTGCTGGCATAAATGTTAATGGAGGGGCTGTCAAACAGGTCATTTACAGGTGTGAACAGGCTAGGACTGATAGCTTTCCATAGGTTGCTGTTGGCACCTGGGAGATACTCTATCACGTCCCGGCCGACTTCTACCAGTGAGCTGCTGTGTGCACTGCCCGGAGGTTGATTTAGCACATCGGCGTGTATCTATGTATGTTGTGCCTTGCTGGGGCACCTCGAAGAGGACCCATTCTACACGGTACTGTACCACCCGTCTCCCCTCTAGAGAGGGTGAGATTACATTCTCACCACTGGAGAGCAGCAGTCGGACAATCAGCATGGTTATATCTCCTGTATAAACCCCTTCTATAGCATGCTATGGAACCCATATTTGCTCACGCGACTGGTCTTGCTGACCTGGCAGATGTGTACGCAGTTGATGCTGCCAAGGTAGAAGAGAGCGATGGCAAGTCATTCGCCCTACAGTACGAAGTAAACTCAAAGGCATTCTCCCCCCACCCCATTGGTGGTAATGGGGTGGAGCTGCTCACATACCTCATGGATGTGTCGAAGGAGCGCCTGGGCCACAACATAGATGGCCACAAGATCCCGAAGAGGAAGTACATCTTCGAGCCGTTGATTGAGGTCTCTGATACAGAGGTGGCAGACATCAACACTCTAAATGACCGCCTCAGCTTTCATCTGGCCAAACCATATTCGAGCAGTGACCCGCCGATGACGGGTCTGCTATTGACCCTGGCAAACTTGCAGTTCATGTTTGAGAAGAATGAAGTGTGGTACCGCGCTGGACCTGGTGGTAACTGGCAAACATGGTTACCACTATATAGGCCTCCCACAGTCATTGACCTAGAGGTTACTCCCCTCTCCACTGTTGCGAAAAGGGATGGAACAGTTCGAAAGCTCTACAATCTGGGAGCATCCTTCCTCACCTACATAGGTGACGAAGGTGGGTCACCGGATTGGGGTTACAGGTGGAAAGCTCCTGCTGCGTCGTCCATTCGATGGACCAAAAGAAGCTGTTAACCTCCAGGAGGGCATCCCATGGGTAGCTGGTGTGTCACATGTCCCCATAGCCAAGGGTGCTGTTAAACTGCTTCAGCGAGTCGGCCTCACTAGCCCACAAACGACTCTTATAGTCCTAGAGCTACGTTTCTTAGCCAGCGGCAGCGTGAAGCAGCTAGCCCCTGCCTCTGAGGGGATGAAGATCACTATCAAACCGGATGGAGCAGGGCTCGATCTGGCACAGATATTTCTCGAGGGGTTTACTCTGTTCAGTTTAACTCTTCATGTATAGCCATGATACTCATCATACTGCTCGTGCTGGCATCTACAGTAGTGGCACAGGGCACTGAGACTGTCATGATATTGGATGCTAAGTGGGCCCACTTCCGGGATGCCCACCCCCCAGTACAATCCTTGGGTCGACCCCTTGCGGAGAAACATTTACGACCGCTTTCACCCACGTGAAGAGATCGAGTCTGTCTGCCACGTCTATGGTGTGGAGAGGGTATAACGTGGTTGTCTGCTGGAGACACATGCTCAGCACCAGATTCTCTGCGTAACGTGTGAACTTGCCAGAGTCTGCCGTGGTTCACATGCTAATCACTTTAGCCTCCTACCAGGTGAACGTTGTCAAGGTAGATGGAAGACACTATGGGTGGCCCCATCATGCCGATGCGACTCTGGCGGAGACTACGTGTTTGTCTGAGCCTACACAGAATAGAGAAGAGGCCGGCCACTGGCCGGTATCCTGAGGAGGTTCTCCCGGACAGTGGGGTCCACACAGGAGTTTAATTTTCGCCACGGCCTTCCATGTCAGCAGCTCCCATCTCGACCACGAGCATCACATGTCTCAAATTCCTATGCCCCAGGGATTGAGAGGGCGGTGGGTGCCACGGATCGCCGAACGGCAGCCAGTTGAGGTCGGTGGTATCATTTTAATTCCGACCAGGATTAAATCACTTCATTCTCGTGGTACCGATCAGGACCGGAATGAAAGGCAAACACCAACCACATGTCTCAGCAACCCTAAGTCCCCAGGGATTAAGAGAGCGGTGGGGGCCACGGATCGCCGATCGGCTGCCAGCTGAGGGAGGTGGTATCATTTTAATTCCGACTCTACTACACTTTCTCTCTCTCCCTCTCCCTCTCTCCCTCTCCCTCCTGTCTCTCCTTCCCCCCTCTCTCTCTCTCTCTCTCTCTCTCCCTTCCCTCCCCCCTCTCTCTCTCTCTCTCTCTCTCTCTCATTTTTTCTCAGACACAGCCCTTTAAGGTTTCCATACCTTTTCACTAGTGTGTTTGCTAACCAAATTAAAAATTTCTAGATTTCCTTTCATGTATTTTTTATTATTCTGTGTTTCTCTGTTTATCACGACCAATCTTGTTGAATCGTAGTATACGGTCGCATCCTTTCTTGCAAAAGACGTCTTATTAGTAATTACCTTCTGGGACCCTAAATGGTGGTTGTTTAAGGAGAAGTGGTTCTTTAGACCACCTGGCTTCAGTAAGCACTATTTTTTACATATAACGGCATGGTTCTACAAGTGCTAATAGAAGAAGCAAGAACATGAACGATAGAGTCATTCGATTATTGTCGATCTTTTATGTCATCCTTTACGACAAGAAATGGTGGAATAAGTACTCAATTGGAACACGTGTGTGTCAGTTTCAATTTTGCTAAGTACATGCTTGGTTTGGTGTGATTACAAGTTACTGCTTACACTTGAAGGAGCACGATAATAACCAATCTATTCGTAAGCTTAATCTTCAAGTGTAAGAAGGCGTCGTGTTATGTGAACAAAGGTTGCTCTTTACCATGCACCAGAGCTCTATGACCTCTTGAATATTTTTAAATTACTTGAGTAAATATGGGACATTTCAAATATAAGTTGCTGTTGTTGTTGTTGTTGTTGTTGTTGTTGTTGTTGTTGTTGTTGTTGCTGAAATAAGCGTAGTTTAGATATTGACACATAATTTTATGTCATTTGTGTGGTATGTACTATGTTTTATGTATAGTCAAGCAGCTCAGGATTGGATTTTGAAGGAATGGGCACAAAGCAGATAAAAGCATAATGTTTCTACCAAACCTGACCTATACCAAATATGTCACTCTGAGAATTACTAAAATAGCATGTTTGAGCATAATTTCCGCACTCTGACAATTGCTAAAATAGCATGTTTGAGCATAAAAGATGAACATGATGTTGATCAAAGCAGTAAAAATTTACAAATCTTCCATGTAATTGATAAAAAGCAGTCATCAAAATATTGTCATAATCTATTTGCATAATATACCTGTATGACCACGATGAGGCAATCGTCTCAGTCTCTGGGAGTCATCAAACTTATGCTCGCTGGATCCCAATTCATATACATGATATGGAAAATCTAACCCGTTCAGCCTGAAAGAATTTGCAGAACATGGCTATCGGGTTGTTTTCAAGACGACTAACATATTTTCAGCCCTGCCTTTTGATTCCATGAGATGAGCAGAATAACGACGCAGTGAAAGGCTCTGGGGATATAGTTGGACTTACAGAGGAATCATTAGCCTTCTGAAAGTGGATACTAGCAAGACCTGAACAAGCAGGACGGTTGCTGTAATTCGAAAGGGGCTATTCCGAAGAAACTTTAAATCACTCCCACCATCAGGAGGGCCTTTCTATTCAAAAGTACGTCAGACAGTGAGCGCAAAATTTATCAGAGTGAAATGGGAAACCCTTTACATATTGACACTCCATAGATTCTGACTCTGAATTCCAGCAATGTGTAAATGAATGTGTTGATGATACTGTCAGCACTGTGGCATCGCTGGGAAAGAACCGATACAGTGACCACCACAAGTTATTGACCCAATCCAGAGGAACATAAATATGGATGCCTGCTTTATGCATGATAATCATCCATATAGCCCTCACTCCCTCATACCTCCACCTGGGAAAGACATCTGACACACTAAGTTGTGTCATGCAAACACCTGAAACAGAAACAAGGTCTGTAGACACGCAAGATCTAGATGATAATGCTGACCTTTTTGTTAGTCCTGATCAGCTGTGTTCCCCCAGAACAATCAACTTAGCTACACCCTCCACGCACATTTGACATTAAAGTTCTAGATGGAGCCGTTGTTGTGCCCCTCCGACCCATATAGAGAATCTCAACTTCTGATGATTGTTTCAATTATTCTTTTCTTCCTTACATCATGAGACAGCAAGAACACTTACATTAAAACAGTAGCAAAGGCTGTACAAGGGAAAAGTTAGAAGGCATCAGGAGAAGGTTTGTTAATAAAAAGAAAATCCTTAGAAATCGGTCTGAATTTTGCATGATCCAGACAACAAAGATGAACTGTTTGCCTTTCTATCTGACAAAATCCATGCCTGTGAGCCCCCCCCCCCCCACACACACACAATGGGGTTGTCATAGCATCTGGTCAAAGGGTTGTCATCAGAGAAAACAACGACACCATGCAAGAAAGTGGCCATGCAGAGGCATATATACCCCCATTTGCAGGATGTTTTAGAAAATAACTATGCCACATGTCTGCTTTCACACTGCAGATACTGATGTTATTGTCATTTTAATTGGGAAGTATCACCACCTACAGAGTATATGACCTGTTGTAGACATGTGGGTGGCTCGCGGCATAGGGGAGAGTTTTAGCTATTTTAGCACCAATGCAATAGCTCAGGCACTAAGAAAGGACACGTTATCGTCGTATCAATCTTCCACAGTTTAACAGACTGTGAAAGTCTCTTTATTTTTCGGAAAGGGGGCGAGGGGATCGTTATGGAAGAATGGCAGTCATATCCTGATGTAACTGGAGCTTTCAAGATTGTGGTAGAGAACCAATTCACTGAGCTGGATGTTGAAGCTATACACTTGTCCTATATAACAAGACCAGCCGTCGCAACTGGGTTAAAGAGGCATTCAAAGAGATGTTTTACCAGAAAATTAAAACAATGGAAACCATTCCACCAGCGCAAAATGCACTACTACAGCACTCGAATCGCGTTGCTTACTTAGGCAGGAATCTCAGTGACGAGTAACCTGTTCTAGCAAGAAATACCATCTCCTGAGGGATGGGAATACACAGTGGATAAAGAAAGTGCTTCCTTTCTCCATGTGTGGACAACGCTTCCAGCTGCTTTCAAATCTTATAGAGAGCAGGTTGGTTACACATGGTTGTAGGAGTAAGTGATTGTGTGGCATATGTACTTGCAAGAAGCTCAGTGGCGATACACAGATATACGAATGTAATTGTTACAAATGGACATATGGACATTGGCACTGCTAGAAACAGGTATGTGTAGCTGTAGTGCTTGCTAGCATATTGTTGATGCAATAGCAGTAGCCATTTTCTGTCAAGGCGACTTTTCCAATCATTTAAACTGCTTTGAGTTGATTATCTCTTTAATAAATGAGAATATCCAGATCTAGAATGTCGCATGAGAGCAGCCAAGATGGTCAGACTTCATGGAGCCTAGCAGAAAGGTAATTAGTAGAACCTACCAAAGTGCCAGAGAAAGTTTGGTACCTTTTATCCTGTCTGACCCCCTTCATTTCATTATGCTGCCTTACTAGTAGGTATACATTAAAACTTACGTGAGTGCGAATGTGGCACAATCTCCGGAGAATATAGGTAGAGATCAATATACTTATCTGTAGAAATCCTACTGTAGTGGTTTGGCGTGGCTCATCATATTTAGGACAGGTGACCTTCAACCGGGATAATAAGTGAAATATCCCTGACAAAAGCACCTGCTATTGGGGGTGTGGTGGTGGTGCAATTGATGAGGTTTCGGTAACCCTTTGAACCCGAAAGATCAAATACGATCAATCGTTTGCAATGTAATAATTATTATGCTGAATATTTTGAAATTAATCTGACAGGAAGCTGTTGCAGCCTATGGCGGCAAAGGGTTTCTGTCGAATTTGTTCCAAAATATTCAACATGTTACCTGTATTGTTACCTTGCAATCGAGACACTGGTAAGCGGTTCAATGGATTAAGATGAGTGGTCGTACGCTCACCTGTCATCAAGACCGGCATGTTGAACTCACACAGGGAGTTCACTGTATTGAGCAACCACCTTTGAGACCACGTTATAATGGCCCCTACATGGTCCGTTATAAACAGCTTGTGGTGCTAGCTTGTCATCGCTGACAGAACAGAAAGGCGAACTTATTTAGGATGTCATGAATATACTGTTGGTTATATTGAAACCAGTTTGGCTGGGAGCTGTTGCTATGGCAGCAACATGTTCCAGTGAAATGAAATTGAAAATATCCAACAGCTTACCTGTATATAGTTGTGCTTGTAATTATGACACTATTATTTAGGGGATAGAGGAATAGCGTAAGCCACAATGGCTAGATGTGTGTTTTCCCACTGGGAAAACCAGTAATATATATATTGAAACATGCCATTTCACCATTTCGAGCTCGTAGTTAAAAAAACCGGTCTCTTGTTATGAAGGAAGATTAGAAATTGTCTTGTGGAACTTTCCAGAGTAATGACGTCATATGACGTCATAATCAGTTAATCGGCGTGTAGGATGACGTCATAATCATTACGTCATAAATGATTCCTCATGGACCGTCTTTAACTCCTAATAGTCAGACACGTTGTAAGAATTGTATGTTTCTACTATTTAATAAACATGTTGTTGAATATTTTGAAACTAATTTGACTGGACACTGCCCAGTCAAATTAGTTTCAAAATATTTAACAGCTTACCTGTAGGGTTTTCTGGAAATTGATGGGCAGGGAGTTCAGGGATCGATCGATCCCAACACGAGCGATGAGTGGGCGGAGTTTAGCTAGTGATGGGCGGGGCATAGCTAAAACTGGAACGGTACAATGTATCATAATAATAGACACGTAGCTCTTACCATAGCATTTACTAAACTAAGTCAGTATTTTGTCACCACCCACAACGAGCGGGACATATATGTACGCCGTTCTGGCGAATTTTTCACCCGTTACTTATGTCTAAAATTAGCTTGTTTGCAAATTGGGCACGCAAGTAAATATGTCTTTAGTGCCTATGATTTCGACTTTTAAATTTGTAGTAAGCCTATCACTCATATTAGACAGATATAGTGATGTGTAGAGCGGGGTTCAAGTTGAGTGTGGGGCGGGGTTCACTAGCACGGGGCATATGGTCTGTCGAGGGGCCACGGCAAAATCTCTTCTCTTTTTTCAAATCTCGCTTACGCCTATTTTAATTTTGAACATAATAGTTCTTACATCATACCTAGCCTATAGATTTTCGCTATTTCAATACCCAGTCTTTTCTATGAGATAAACTAAAGACTATAGCCTACATGACAGTGCATGCACGGATGCACACGCAACCACTACCACCCACCACCTACACGCAACCACCCACCGACCATGTTGATCGGGTGGGGGATTAGGCCACTTCAAAGTACCATTATATGCAATTCAAAGGAAGATATCTATAATTTAATACAAATAACGATGCTCTTGTATTACTCAGAATGCAGAAAGTGGGTCATCAGAGCAGACAGATTTACATGTTCGTGGGGAGGGCTCCTAACATACCCATCCTCCTATGGAAGAATGGACCATCTTTCATATCCACAATGAAGGTTCGGGAATATAAGTTGACCGGAGTTTCCCCCATCCCACTGGCTGTCAACAGCCCTGGCTAGATGTGTGTGCTGTAGGGTTGTAAATATGACTAAATATTACTTGTTACTGCCAATTTGATTATTTTAACGGCGAGCTTTCAAACGATATACAGATAAAGATGTCTAAATCCCAATTTTCCGGAAGACAAGTATTCCATAGATTTTTGTCCTCGCTTCAGTCAAACCTCTTATCATCCAACAATGCAAAGCTAAGATAATATACACATACATTTTGAGAGAAAACAAGTGATTTATCGTTATTTAAAACCAGCTGGGATCCTCTAGAATTCAAAGGGTTTTCTGTTGAGGGGGCCACGAACCACCCACCACTCTCACAAACACCACAGACTGGTGTAAGGGAAGCATTCATTCTGGCCGATCCCCGTCTGAACACACCCTAGAGAATGCTCTAAATAACGCCATTACACGGGTTGTAAAATGATACGTTATGATTTTGGCTGAACAAAGAACCGGTAATAATACACTAATACCAACATAACAGTCAGCGACAATAACAAGCTCATAGTTTATAGCTCGTAAATGATGATGATGATTAAAATAATCAGATAATTCTGACCGGAAAATGTAGCAATGTATAGCACCATTTGGCAGACGAGTATGTAGAATGAATGTGTTAGTTTGTCCTAATAAATAATCAGTTGATGTACGCTTGGGATGCAGCATTTGTTTATTATATTTACTTAAAGGGCCTGCTATACCATATCGCATAGCATTACATATAAACCCATCCAGTGTACACAATCATTATATTTAAACGCACTCGCTGACTCTAACGCAGTCACGTGCACACATACATCATTAAATATTTAAACCACGCGATCATGAGCCAGTATCATTTATTGACTAATATAATTTAGCTAGTGTATATCGGTAAACAATAAAGTAATGTACATAATGAAATACCAACAACAATATGTTTTTCTTAAAACAATGTGCTCCTATACCCGTGACTTAACAGCTACACTTTAACACAAACTCTTTAAACAAGACATCGCTTAACCTACAATACAATAGTGGATTTACTGCCCTGTCCAGTATACGAATACATATAACCGGTGATTATGTTGAACGTAGGTAAGCATGTTCGTATGATTAATATCACCACCACCAACCCTCACACTGTAATTCGATATTTCGTGTGTGCAAAGCACCAAGTGCGGACTCAAACCCTTTCTCACAGGATTTGATCATTGCAAATTGTAATATTACCGTGCATTACGCAACACCCTAGTGTGATTTGATTAATCTACATTTAATAGAAAATAGGTTTAAAACAGATAAAAATCCGTGTTTAAATCTTAGCAATCTCTTGAAATATTCATACAGTATCATAAATCTATTTGCTAACATCTTGAAAGGGGCAAGGGATAATCCATCATCAAGAAAAATGTATTTTAAATATTTCTCTCTCACCACCACTGTCAGCTTCCCATCCAACCCACAATGTTCATCTTCTTTTCACATCGCTATTTCATAACGCTGCTTCAAAGATAGATACAATAGTGTCATTCAGCTACGAACTGTTTATCGCTGAAAGCGTTTCACTTGCTACTATATCATATTCGCCTTATTGTCTATGATCCTTCAGCAAAGATCTGTCCCATTGTTATGAGGACATTCATCATGCGATCGTATCCATTTCCTATCAAGGATCCCAGTCTATTACAGCATCCATCTAGCACCGTAGTGCCAGAGGGCGTGACTGAGTTGTGAATCACGTGCCATTCATATCGGCTACACTTCTCCGTCTAGAGCACCTACGACAATAAACACATGACACATTCGACAGAATACGCATAGCATTCTAATTAATACATTTTCTGTGGTCTGCATGGTTGAAAATCTTAGAAATAATTCATAATATAATATGATGTTTGGCGTTATATGCATTCTGTCGTCTTCAGTCCGGAGTTTACTAATTCGACAGGAACTTGATTGCGTATACAATACAGCTCATAGATATGTTAACATGTCTCTAAAGCTAATGCGAGATAGTAATCCTGTGAAGAATTTACATTAATGCCAAAAGGAGAATTAGAATAGGGATCAAAATAAGGTTTATTCACGGGTTCTTTTATGGTTAAGGATGTGGACAGGTGCCAAATTAATGGTGATTAACCCAGCAGATAAGAAAGTAAAACAACAACATAGCCCGTTCCATATTGCATGTTCCTCCATAAATTTACAATTTACCTTAGTATTACACTAAAATTTTCTTTACAGCTTACATCTAAATGATAACTAACCCCACACACCCGGCTCTTCAATGAAGAGACATAATTTAATTTTAACAATATAGTGAAAACTACCCCCCCCCCCTTCTCTTCAAAATAAGAGACATTTTTTTATAACGGTGTTCCTAAAGAACAAATAATCTTTACTAATTTAGTTTCAACCTGTGTTCACACAATTCCAGAAAAATGAATGTAAAACTGTTGATGAATGATCAAACAGAAAACTTCATCACTGCAGGTTCAGTTGAGTATCGCTCACGCAGAGCTATCTAGATACCCATTGCTAAGACGGAATCCCACTTCATTCGTACGGTTTTCCACTCAACACCACACCAAAGATAAACTCGAAAGTCAAAATCACGTCATATCAAGTAGCTCCTCTACTCCAAACCAATCAAATGTTGACTCAATCCACGGCAAAAGCCATCCCACATCAATTAAATGCCAACTCAATCCCCTGATGCAATATTACACAAAATAAAATAAAAGGGGATGGAAGAAAAATACAAACATCCATTAATAGCACATAATATACTATCCAGGCGGTAAACTGAATAGTAACACACTATTATACAGATGACCGACTACACATAGACCACCTGTGCAGCAAATACCGTTACACATGGTGCTTCCAGATGTTGCCCATACACCTGCATACGAGTGATACTATAAAACCTCTCAAAACAGCACCAGTGGTGCCGCAAACAGTATACAGTTAAATAAGTATGTAATAAGTGTACATATGGATGCCTGAAATATGTACAACAATGCATCCACATATACAAATCTGAATGGTAAGTGAATGGGAAGGGCTTACTACAAGTGAAGCTTGAGAGTAGTTAAAGCTGCTTAATGATTAATGATATAATTCAAGGTATGGCCAAATCATACAACGGATCCGAAATAAATCTGCTTTTGGCATATGTCACCTAAAATGGCATATGCCATATAATGATTAGAAATGAATTTTTTTCAAGATAACTGAATAATTTAGACAGGTAGTGCTGCAAGCATCTGTGGCATATGTCATGAAAAATGGCGTAGGCCAGGTACCGACTTGATCAGAACATGCGAACAGGATGCATTCCATTTGTAAAGGGGATAAACTGGATAGGAAATGCTCCCAGCATCTGTGGCATATGTCATGAAAGATTTACGCCATTCCTTACATCAATCCCCACAGTATATGCCACTTCAAATCTAACTCACATCATTATCGGCACATTTCCTCTACGTCAAGGACTCTTCTGAGGGCAACGTCATGTTAAGATGGAATCAAGGATTGGAATGGCCGAATTTACATAATTCTTCGGGTCACTTCACCTACCTTCGAAATCGACCCGTACCCAACCTGCTCCACAAGCCAAAATAGTGCAACTCCCATCATATTATAACCACCTACCTGCATCACCAGCTTTTCTCTTTATAATACCTAGATATTTAACAAGGCATACCAACCTAAATTGCACCAAAAGCAAACCGTTTTTATATCTAATAATGATATTTTCTAAAAGCAAATTCCTACGCCAAGACCTCCCTGGATCGTGTCTGTATGTCCATTTCCATTTAGGCGCTAAAATATCACCTGCCTTAAAGTTTTCCTAACAAAACAAAGATTTCCCCGGGGCCAATAAAATGTAAAATGGGCTAAATCTCGCAAAAACTGTGACTATATAAGCGAATTCTGTGACACAGAAATCACTCTGTCACACTAACACATAAACACATTAGTTAGTAAAATTGTGCACGCGATGTAAGAAATGTTTTGTTGGATATTTTGGCGTTAATTTGATTGGAACCCATTACTGCCTTTGGCAACAATATCTTCCAATCAAATTAACTGCAAAATATTCCACAGAAGGATTTATTTTGCACTGGAAACACTCTAAGTTATTTCTCAGCTGTACTGTAACTTTTTATCGACTCCCATGGTAATGTGAGTCTTGAAAGCCGCATTCACGTCACGAATTCGTCACAAGTTCGGAACTTTATGTGGATCATGAAAATGCCAAATAATCATTTCTCAATATAGTTCTCTTCCGTATTTTACCCGCGTTAATATTATTTTGCAAAAAATATAATAAATTATAGAGATGCGCCAATAGTAAGAGTAAATAGGAAAGTGGGTCCACAGTTATGGCTATGTGTATGGTCTCATTGCATATTATAGTGAACGGCCAGGCTGGTGGACGCGTAGATACTTGTATGTATATTCCCCGTTATGTTATTATTCACAAAGATAGTTTTCTATGATCAGAGTATACATGTATATATGAAGGGAGTTGTGTTACACCAAGCGATCTTGTGAAGCGTAGGTCTTCGCTAACTCATTAGGTTCTAGCTAACAATGTTCCTTAGCAAACGGTTCCGACAAATCATATTTCAGAACATTTAGTCTGTGCTGGGCACAAATGTACAGTGGGTATTATCTCCTTTTTTGGTAAGTATTCTCAACCGAATCATTTAGGCCATATCAAAAGTCACCAATATTTGCTGTACTCGCACCTCGATATCTGGCATGTCCTCGTGAAGGTACCAACACCGAGCCAATACCGGGCCAATACCAGGCCAATACTGAGCCGATACTGGGCCAATACCGGGCCAATAAGACCGGGTATTGGTCCTCTACCAGTCCAGTAACATGCTTTACCCTAGTTGGTTGACACATAGGGGCGTGACACATAGAGGCACGACACATAGGGCACGACACATAGGGGCACGACAAATAGGGATGTGACACATAGGGGCACGACACATAGGGGCACGACACATAGGGGACACATAGGGGTGTGACACATAGGGGCACGACACATAGGGGCACGACACATAGGGACATGATACATAGGGGGCACGACATATAGGGGTGTGACACATAGGGGGGGGGGGGGTGACACATAGGGGCACGACACATAGGGGGCACGACACATAGGGGCATGACACATATGGGCGTGACACATATGGGCGCGATACAAAGGGGCGTGACACATAGGGGCATGACACATAGGGGCACGACACATAGGGGTGCGACACATAGGGGCACGACACATAGGGGCACGACACATAGGGGTGCGACACATAGGGGTGCGACACATAGGGGCGCGAATACAAGCTCTTCTACAAGAAAGTGTGTATGAGTGCCACCAGAAAATTCATAGTTGACTTATGCAGCATAATGCTTCTGAAGTTCGTCCAACAGGATGTTTATATTAAAAATGAAAAAGAGAACTAGCAAATGCTATTGAATAGACAGCTTATATAATAATAAAACTCTTACCACCGGTAGAGAGGATTGAACGAGTTGGATTAATTTATAAAACGCGCATAAACACTTTTATTTGCGTCTCTAATGACCGCCACCATTTTGCCTGCCTAGTGTCATAGCTGCGCTCCCTGATGTGCGGAGGTACGAATACGCGCTGAGCAAGTTTTCTGGCGTCGACATTTTGATGGTATACTTTTCATCATTAAAAGGAAATATTACACTCGAAAGGTAATAAGGTTATTATTAGTGCACATTACATACAGTATGGGGATGTGTGGTAATGAAATTATTAATTTATCATAACCGTAACCAGAGACTGAAAAATCGTGTTTTATATCTCATGAAAATTGGTGTCAATTGATTATTCCTCCGTGTATGCGAGATGCGAATGAATGCATTGACAAGCGAATCTGTCCATAGAGTATTCAATTGTGCTGCTCAACGCCAGGCGTGAGGTGGGGTGGGGCACAACGACAAGTTTGGAGGAAATCAACCGAATTTATTATGTGAGTTGCTCCTATCATTGTGGATTGCGAAGCAATGTTTACATTATTCCCACCCACCCCATAGAATCATAGAATATATCCATTTTCAGTCCAGGAGAAAACTATGTTTTGAAAATTTACAACTGGAGTTGCTGGTTCTGTTATCGAGCAAGTCATTCCACTAGTAAAATTTCATAATATAGTCTATTCTTGGCCTGTAAATGTACACTGTATAAGATCACTGCACAGGCTAGGTTTCACTGGATTGGCATTAAAGGGTGTCAATCACACACATCTACAACCCCCCCCCCACACACACACACGCGCGCGCGCGCACGCACGCACATACGTACGCACACACACATCCTTCCAAAATTCTCTTCCCACCTTCCTGGGAGCGGCAGCGGGGTACATTTAGAAAATTGGGGAAATCAGACTCTCAGAAGCCATTTCAGACATTATTTCTACTATTATATTCGCCTTAAAATGTTGGTGGGTGGTGTTTGGTTCCCGTATGCTTGTTTGCAGTGGTTGAGGGAGCAGGGTTTCAGTTTAACCCCCTTCATATTTGGGAGCGGTGACGGGGTGGTGTGCTATAATAGTGCAGGGCTTCAGTTTAATCCCCTTCATATCTGGAATCCAAGTACCTCACATTTCAATGCAAGAATAGACGAAAGTAGTTGAATTTTAATAAATTATTTGCTAGGACTCATTTGCCTTTTTGAAAAGGTGTATAGGTTTTTTTACAATAGATGGATCCATTTCTAGCTATGCTCTACCTTCTTTGTACAAATGCTGGAATCAATATCAAACTTTGAAACCTGTTGAATATTTTCAAAGTAATTTTACATGCTTATCTATTTAGATTTCAAGGTTAATAACTCCAGCAAATAGGTTTTCTATTAGGTAATAATCAATAATAAAACTTAAGGGCTTTCACAATGTCTGTTATTCACATCATTTCAGACCTAGGATATAATTCATAAATTATTGCTATGATTTGTATACAGTCACCTCATGCATTGCATCGAGTGTTCACAATAGCATTTATGCATATATGTTTATTGTTTTGACATTGATTATGTAATTACTATACATTACACTCCAATGAATAGCATATGCATCGGTCCTCCAGTACCCCTTCATTTGTTATCATGCCTTAATGCCAAGCAAAATAATAATCCAATCACATGCCTCTAGGGGTATGTAGATGTTGGTAGTTATTTCTCATGTCGAAGGTTTTACCATGTGTTTGTTAAGCACAGCAAAATGAAGCTAGAAAACTGATAAAAACTATCATAATTCAATAAATTCTACAATCAATTCAAACTTTTTATGTAGCAATATCTTATGGGGCAGGTAAATCTTATCCAGTGTTGCAGGTACATGTAGGTCATAAATCATAGACATCCATCTACCTTTTAACCCTATACAGGACATTTCATTTAGCTATTCCTTAACTGGATACACAATTAACCCTTTGCACTCTGATGCCAATTTTTTTAACTTTTCAAATCCCGATGATTTGGTGTTCATTTTAAAACAAATTTGGTGCAAGATGTTGCTGTCATAGACACATTCAGATTCAAGATTATTTGTTTCCATATAGATAAATAATTTAGCAATTCAAAACACCTATCCACGACGAGCAAGGCCTATGATGTGGTGGGCCCTTGACATATAACATTTATACCAAGATTTATACATATTATGTTTATACATATAACATTTATTTTTTTTATATTACATATATCATCGTCCACCAAATTTGTTGAAAAATGCAAACAAATTTCTTTGATATTGACACTGAAATATAGAATATTGACATCAGAGTGGTAAGGATTAAGCAAGATCAACACCTGTTCAAAGTTAATAAGGCCTTTTTTACCTTTCAAGCTTAGTAACAGCGACTTTCGATTATAATCAGTGGTGCTGTGAATAAAATCGCCCAATCTATCACCAGAAGTACAGAAGTGTTCCCCCACCCACCCACCCATCCACCCACCACCACCCTCATCTCATGTACCGCCATATCAGCTCCTGCACCTCAAAATTTGACACACCAGAGCTGGGTATGATGCTACTAGGTTTTCTGTCAGGCATGAATAATTAAACTGATTTAGAGGCATGATCACATTCATGAACATTTTCACATGATTAAACCGAGACTGACATGTATGGTTATCTTTCCTGCCCCTCCATCAATCTACTCAACTCCTCCCCCCCCCACGCCAACCCCCCCCCCCTCAACCCCCAACCACCCCCAACCCCACACACGCACACATACCCGTCCTCCACACCCTCCAAACACAGACACCGGCTATCTCAATTGTCTAGCGGTATAATTTATCGCCATTCATGACATCAACTACCGGCATTGGAGCACTTATTTGAAAATGAACAGCACAAATGTCATTCACACGCCCATTGAACAAGTCATTTTATTCACGAATACTGGTTACAACCTGGTATGAAAACAGTAACACATCACTGCCACCAATCTCTTACACAAATAATGTCAAAATGGAAGATATTGCCGAACAACTATTATTTAGAGGATTACTGCAGAGTACAATATAATTTATGGGAGATTAGTGTTTATGTAAATGGTCGCTTTAACAGCCCAGCTTCCCTGTTCTAAAAATGACGTAATGGCGTCACGAAAAAACTCAGGAACAAAGCAACCTTGATCAATTGCACTATTCCTCAGCAAAATTATACAATTTTGTCAAATCAACTGACCAGCCATTGAAATTTGGATACTTTTTATTCGAATATCCATCAAACAGGACAAAATACGTCCACGGAGTCGCGTGATTATTGTTTAAGATGGGACTATTTTACTACATAAATACAAAGGAAAAAGCTGCGGTTTTATTCAGTCACGCACCATCACGCACACGCCGCACCATCACGCACACGCCGCGCCATCGCATACGTCACGATCCGCTTTCTGATTGGTCGAAACTTCGCATTCCTTTTTGAAGGAAATGAAAATGGGCGTGATCCCGAAAATGTGTAATTTGCGATGGTTAAAAGCCCAATATGATAGCGTTATCATGTTTTGTCCAGGATTCACTCCACAAACGCTTTATTAGTATATAAGGCGTCTGGCTTTTATAGATCCCTTCTCCTTTCCTTTAAATTATTAAACAGTTGTTCCTTTATGGGTACGGCATCCAGCAAATATGCCTCACGGTCTATATAGCATCGCCAGTATTATTCATCAGCCCTGTTGTTGTTATGTGCAGTTGTCTACTGAATTTGAGGGAAAGTGTTTTGTTCTCGCGAAAAGCTTCCAATGATACTTTTATTTGACGTGTAATTACACAAAGAGGGAAATTTCGTAGATACTCACCAGATGGCCATATCAAAAGTCACCAATATTTGCTGTACTCGCACCTCGTAGAGGCGGTAGAAACGAATACTTGCAAGACAAAAATGTGTGCGTCAGCACAATACCATCAACAATTGCCTAATTAATTTTGGGAATAAATAGTTTTCTCTAGCTATACTATGTAAGTTTCTTGTTGCTGCACATGGACAAGTGTAGCCTCCGGGAGTGTGCACTGGTCCGCCAGACGTTCCCATTCTGCGGCATCACATATAAACCAATTTCTCCCCTATGGAACATCATTCTGTTGCGAGAGGAAAGTGCCTCGCGCGGGCCTCCGTCACAGGAAAATGCCTCCAACGCCGAAGCGGAGGCCGAGAGATGCCAAAAAGGGCCACTCTCTTATTAAAACCAAATCATCTAAACAAGTCAACCTAATGATGCTATGTGGGGGTGTGATGCACGCTGTTTTACGTGAAGGTGGGGTGGATGATTTCCGTAGAACTCAACAGCGCCATCTTATGCAGGTTCCAAGATTCTGTGTTAGTAGTTGCCTCTTTATTTATGTGGGCCTTCTTCTAATTCCTACCCTATCCTTTAGTTATTGGGTCCAAGTCTAGTTTTAGACGCAATTGGCAATAAAAGCTAACTATCTTTTAATATACATAAGTCTGACGGGCGAGAATGGAACATCCTCCTCAGTAGACGCGTGCATACTATCATATATATATATATATATATATATATATCATATAACGATCCTGTTACCGTCAGGACATGACCACACATAACAGCACAAGGACAAATACTGTACATAAGCGTTTTGAAAAGCACATTTAAGATTTTAACGCGGGGACAAAGATGCAGCTATCCGACTATAGTGACCTTCCATGGAAGGCGTGGTTGGTTCTAAGACCGCACCCAGTCACGGATAGCGTTAGATGGAGAGCTGAATCCTTTCCATCACCGGTGGGTTGGGTACAGATCGTTACTGATCCGCATCCAGGGAGCTAACATTTTGCCTGTCGTTATGGTTAAGTAATATCGCCCAAAGATGCACTGTAGGCCAGTGATTAATTATATATATATATATATATATATATATATATATATATATATATATATATATATATATATATATATATATATATATATATATATATATATATATATATATATATATATATATATATATATATATATATATATATATATTCGCAGTGCTTCCTTCTTTGGCGGGATTTTCTAACTAACCAGTATCCGAGGATACGCGGGAGATGTATGCTATGAACGCCACACTGGAACCCCAATAGTTCCAGAGCTGACTCCAAATAACGTGACGGAAGGAGGTCCAGACAATTAATAAGCCCGAAGGCTGGTGGAGCGTAGACAGAGACAATTACTCATAAAGGACGCCTTACGGAAAATGGCCAATTTATACAATCTACCCAGAGCGCTGTGTTACGTATCTGCTACTCCGGAAAAGAGACTATCGGAAAATGTCTCCTACCGAGTAATCGTCCCTACTACTACAAACCTATCATATCGAGCTAGAATAGTCCAGGTTTAGTCGGCTGCATGTCATGTTCGCGTAATGAGAACATGAGCAGCGATCTCAGTGAAAAATTGATGCCGTGCGGGGGGGGGGGGGAGAGGGGGGGGGGGGGGGGGGAAGTGATGCGGATGTTGTTGCTGTATTGTGTAACCTAGTGATACTGCGGTCCAAGAGTTTTTATAATAAACAAAACAATTTAACATGGATGGCTATTGCCATATCACTAACTTTAGAAAGATACAGTAACAATAGAAGGTCACTCGACCCTACGGTGCTCATAGGCACGGAAAATGAGGATAATATCTACATAATAATAACAAACTATAAAAATTGCGGTCTCAAATGACCGGGACGTACCTATTAGTCATCAGTTCCTGTTACTTAAAAGTAAGACAATAATAATATAATAAGGCAGAGTACCTATTAGTCATCGGTCCGGAAGAAGTCTCATATTCATGATAGTTGAAAGCGTAACACAGTTTGCAATGCGAGATGGCACGATGCGGAAGTCAGCTGCTAGGAAAATATTGTAGTCATGGTACTCATACGGCTCATTCTCAGGAAAAGTGAAGACGATCCTTTGCGGAGGAAGATGGCTAGTGGATAGTCACGTTCAGATAAAAAGTTACTAATTTATCTGAATGGTCTAACTGGTTCCGTATTGGTGCGGAAGTTGGAAAATGCCCTACAGTTCTTGATGGGCTACGGAAGAATGTTAGTTAATGTGGGTGCATTCTGATGGTCCACAAGACGAGATGCTTCGAATAGCTCACACGATGCATCAAGCAATGTTCCCATAACTCAGGCCGAAATTGTCAAAATGCTAACACATGATGTGCAGATCAATTTCCATTACTGGTTGCATGGCACTTACTGAACGATGAGCTATATCGGGGACAAACGGCCCATCTGTTCGAAAGGTCCCTTTGGGGAAGTAGTGGCTTGGGCTACCTGACTTTACTTTGTTTATTGCCCCCCGGTGATATCTTCCCGGGAGCTCACAAAAACTGCGGTTGCGGATGTAGTGGCTTGTACCCTAGAGAGAACGAGTTTGAAAACTGAAAGGATCCGCAGCAGACGTTGGATATCTGCGTTATAGAATGCAGTCACTTGCGCTGGTCCTCTCAGACACCAGGTACATCATTACCACCTGAGTGCTCTCGAAACTGATTTTTCGACCCCTTATATACTGCCTGTGACGTCACAGATGGAATGCCACAGCCAATCAGCGAACGCGCTTCAGAGGGAGGGAAGCGGGTCACGTGACGTGCTATAGTACCCATGTACTGAGAGCTTACATGCGCTAAGCCTATGGGGTTCAATATTTTGAAAATAGAATAAGTGGGCTCACTTAGCCATAACTCAGACAATTCTTAACCGATTTAAAAATGGTAAAGAGTTTTGGAATCCTCGCTTCAATCTGGTCATTAGCATGCAATCTAAAAGGATTACGAGTACCAACTCGGTATTGTTTGAGATGCTTTTTCTGCCAAACGCTAATGCGCGTTGTTAAGCAATCTCTGATGCCCGTGCATGCGCGCTACGTGATCTTATGGCCTTAGTCATTTCGTAATCCTCTCATAATTGGCCAATCTGCGCTACACCAGCATATCACTGGCACGCGGTGTCAGAATAGATGTACATTATAATTCATTGACCAGATCTGTCACTCAATACACTTTGATTATCAAACTGACATCACATAGACTGACGTCATAATCAGATGGCCCAGAGATTTATCTAACATTTGTCAATATTCGGTCAACAGAGATCAAGGAAATGGAACATGTAGTTAATTAATTTTAATAATATCTTAACCCCTTTAAACCCGAATACCCGGATTTTCAAGTTCAAGATAATTGTACAGATAAGCTGTTGAATATTTTGAAATCAAATTGACAGGAACCTGATGCTGCCATAGATATTAGTATGCACATAAATTGCAATACTGAGAAAATAAACGGCTCAACGTAAACTTGCTATTACTACTTACCGAGAATTAACAAAATAGCAGGATAGCAATTAATTAATTAAGTAATAGCATAGTGACAAAATAATGTTTGCATTCAGGATGTAACAATGCCACTACAAATGATGTCATAACTCACGATGACGCACTATTATTATGGTGTAACAATAGTTTCGAGAGGTCAATAAGCTATTAGTGTCCAATACAGCTGTTAGTGTTCAATCCAGCTTTCAGAGTCCAATACAGCCTCCAATACGACTTTCAGAGCTCAACACGGCTTTCAGAATCCAATAAAGCTTTTAGATACCAACACGGATTTCAGTCCAATACAGCTTTAAGAGTACTACAGTTTTCATTGTCTAGTACAGCTTTTAGAGTCGAATATGGTTTTTAGTGTCCAATATGGCTTTTAGAGTCGAATATGGTTTTCAGTCCAATATGGCTTTCACAGTCCAATATGGCTTCACCGTTCAATATGGCTTTCACAGTCCAATACGGCTTTCATAGTCCAATACAGCTTTCACAGTCCAATACAGCTTTCACAGTCCAATACGGCTTTCATAGTCCAATACAGCTTTCACAGTCCAATACAGCTTTCACAGTCCAATACAGCTTTCACAGTCCAATACAGCTTTCACAATCCAATACAGCTTTCACAGTCCAATACAGCTTTCACAGTCCAATACAGCTTTCACAGACCAATACAGCTTTCACAGTTCAATATGGCTTCAAAGTCCAATATGGCTTTCACAGTCCAATACAGCTTTCACAGTCCAATATGGCTTCACAGTCCAATACAGCTTTCACAGTCCAATACAGCTTTCACAGTCCAATACAGCTTTCACAGTCCAATACAGCTTTCACAGTCCAATATGGCTTCACAGTCCAATATGGCTTTCACAGTCCAATATGGCTTTCACAGTCCAATAAGCTTTCACAGTCCAATACAGCTTTCACAGTCCAATACAACTTTCACAGTCCAATACAGCTTTCACAGTCCAATACAGTTTTCACAGTCCAATATGGCTTCACAGTCCAATATGGCTTTTACAGTCCAATATGGCTTTCACAGTCCAATAAGCTTTCACAGTCCAATACAGCTTTCATAGTCCAATACAGCTTTCACAGTCCAATATGGCTTCACAGTCCAATACAGCTTTCACAGTCCAATACAGCGTTCACAGTCCAATATGGCCTTCACAGTCCAATACAGCTTTCACAGTCCAATATGGCTTCACAGTCCAATACAGCTTTCACAGTCCAATATAGCTTTCACAGTCCAATACAGCTGTCACAGTCCAATACAGCTTTCACAGTCCAATACAGCTTTCACAGTCCAATATGGCTTTCACAGTCCAATACAGCTTTCACAGTCCAATATGGCTTCACAGTCCAATACAGCTTTCACAGTCCAATACAGCTTTCACAGTCCAATACAGCTTTCACAGTCCAATATGGCCTTCACAGTCCAATACAGCTTTCACAGTCCAATATGGCTTCACAGTCCAATACAGCTCTCACAGTCCAATATAGCTTTCACAGTCCAATACAGCTTTCACAGTCCAATACAGCTTTCACAGTCCAATACAGCTTTCACAGTCCAATATGGCTTTCACAGTCCAATACGGCTTTCATAGTCCAATACAGCTTTCACAGTCCAATATGGCCTTCACAGTCCAATACAGCTTTCACAGTCCAATATGGCTTCACAGTCCAATACAGCTTTCACAGTCCAATATAGCTTTCACAGTCCAATACAGCTTTCACAGTCCAATACAGCTTTCACAGTCCAATACAGCTTTCACAGTCCAATATGGCTTTCACAGTCCAATACGGCTTTCATAGTCCAATACAGCTTTCACAGTCCAATACAGCTTTCACAGTCCAATACAGCTTTCACAGTCCAATACAGCTTTCACAGTCCAATACAGCTTTCACAGTCCAATATGGCTTTCACAGTCCAATATGGCTTTCACAGTCCAATACAGCTTTCACAGTTCAATATGGCTTCACAGTCCAATACAGCTTTCAGATTCCAATATGGCTTTCACAGTCCAATATGGCTTTCACAGTCCAATACAGTTTTCACAGTCCAATACAGCTTTCACAGTCCAATATGGCTTCACAGTCCAATATGGCTTTCACAGTCCAATATGGCTTTCACAGTCCAATACAGCTTTCACAGTCCAATACAGCTTTCACAGTCCAATACGGCTTTCATAGTCCAATACAGCTTTCACAGTCCAATATGGCTTGCACAGTCCAATACAGCTTTCACATTCCAATACAGCTTCACAGTCCAATACAGCTTTCACAGTCCAATATAGCTTTCACAGTCCAATACAGCTTTCACAGTCCAATACAGCTTTCACAGTCCAATACAGCTTTCACAGTCCAATATGGCTTTCACAGTCCAATACGGCTTTCATAGTCCAATACAGCTTTCACAGTCCAATACAGCTTTCACAGTCCAATACAGCTTTCACAGTCCAATACAGCTTTCACAGTCCAATACAGCTTTCACAGTCCAATACAGCTTTCGCAGTCCAATATGGCTTTCACAGTCCAATATGGCTTTCACAGTCCAATACAGCTTTCACAGTTCAATATGGCTTCACAGTCCAATACAGCTTTCAGATTCCAATATGGCTTTCACAGTCCAATATGGCTTTCACAGTCCAATACAGTTTTCACAGTCCAATACAGCTTTCACAGTCCAATATGGCTTCACAGTCCAATATGGCTTTCACAGTCCAATATGGCTTTCACAGTCCAATACAGCTTTCACAGTCCAATACAGCTTTCACAGTCCAATACAGCTTTCACAGTCCAATACAGCTTTCACAGTCCAATATGGCTTGCACAGTCCAATACAGCTTTCACATTCCAATACAGCTTCACAGTCCAATACAGCTTTCATAGTCCAATACAGCTTTCACAGTCCAATATGGCTTTCACAGTCCAATACAGCTTTCACAGTCCAATATGGCTTCACAGTCCAATACAGCTTTCACAGTCCAATATGGCTTCACAGTCCAATACAGCTTTCACAGTCCAATATGGCTTCACATTCCAATATGGCTTTCACAGTCCAATATGGCTTTCACAGTCCAATAAGCTGTCACAGTCCAATACAGCTTTCACAGTCCAATAAGCTGTCACAGTCCAATACAGCTTCACGGTCCAATACAGCTTTCATAGTCCAATACAGCTTTCACAGTCCAATATAGCTTTCACAGTCCAATACAGCTTTCACAGTCCAATACAGCTTTCACAGTCCAATACAGCTTTCACAGTCCAATATGGCTTTCACAGTCCAATACGGCTTTCATAGTCCAATACAGCTTTCACAGTCCAATACAGCTTTCACAGTCCAATACAGCTTTCACAGTCCAATACAGCTTTCACAGTCCAATACAGCTTTCACAGTCCAATACAGCTTTCACAGTCCAATATGGCTTTCACAGTCCAATACAGCTTTCACAGTTCAATATGGCTTCACAGTCCAATACAGCTTTCAGATTCCAATATGGCTTTCACAGTCCAATATGGCTTTCACAGTCCAATACAGTTTTCACAGTCCAATACAGCTTTCACAGTCCAATATGGCTTGCACAGTCCAATACAGCTTTCACATTCCAATACAGCTTCACAGTCCAATACAGCTTTCATAGTCCAATACAGCTTTCACAGTCCAATATGGCTTTCACAGTCCAATACAGCTTTCACAGTCCAATATGGCTTCACAGTCCAATGCAGCTTTCACAGTCCAATACAGATTTCACAGTCCAATACAGCTTTCACAGTCCAATACAGCTTTCACAGTCCAATATGGCTTCACAGTCCAATATGGCTTTCACAGTCCAATATGGCTTTCACAGTCCAATAAGCTGTCACATTCCAATACAGCTTCACAGTCCAATACAGCTTTCATAGTCCAATACAGCTTTCACAGTCCAATATGGCTTCACAGTCCAATACAGCTTTCACAGTCCAATACAGCTTTCACAGTCCAATACAGCTTTCACAGTCCAATACAGCTTTCACAGTGCAATACGGCTTTCACAGTCCAATACAGCTTTCACAGTCCAATACAGCTTTCACAGTCCAATAAGCTTTCACAGTCCAATACAGCTTCACAGTCCAATACAGCTTTCATAGTCCAATACAGCTTTTACAGTCTAATATGGCTTCACAGTCCAGTACAGCTTTCACAGTCCAATACAGCTTTCACAGTCCAATATGGCTTTCACAGTCCAATATGACTTTCACAGTTCAATACAGCTTTCACAGTCCAATATGGCTTCACAGTGCAATACAGCTTTCACAGTCCAATACAGCTTTCACAGTCCAATACAGCTTTCACAGTCCAATACAGCTTTCACAGTCCAATACGGCTTTCACAGTCCAATACAGCTTTCACAGTCCAATACAGCTTTCACAGTCCAATACAGCTTTCACAGTCCAATACAGCTTTCACAGTCCAATATGGCTTTCACAGTCCAATATGGCTTTCACAATCCAATACAGCTTTCACAGTCCAATATGGCTTCACAGTCCAATACAGCTTTCACAGTCCAATACAGCTTTCACAGTCCAATACAGATTTCACAGTCCAATACAGCTTTCACAGTCCAATACGGCTTTCACAATCCAATACAGCTTTCAGATGCCAATATCGCTTTTAGAGTGCAATAGGTCCTTCAGGGTCCAATGCAGTGGTCCATTTTCGGTTTCAGAGTCCAATATTACTTTCAGCGTCCAATCTGGGTTTTCGAATCCAATATTGCTTTCTGAGTCCAATAGGCGTAGTCTCGAGAGGCCCATAGTATGGATCAATGCAGCTGGTAGTGTTCAATACAGCTTCCAGATTTGAATACTGCTTTCGGAGTCCAATATAGCGTTCGCTGTCCAATATGATTCACAGTCCAATGCAGTTCTCAGAGTCTAATATGGCGTGGAGAGTCAAATACAGGTTTCCGAGACGAACACAGCTTTCATCGTCCAATCCTGCATTCACAGGTAAATATAACTAGTCCAATATGGCTGATAGAGACCAATACAGCTTTTACAGTCGAATACGGCTTTTACAGTCTAATATGGCTTTCACAGTCTAATATGGCTTTCTGCATCCGATACAGCTTTCAGAGTCCAATACAGCATTTAGGGTCCAATACAGATTTCTCAGCCCAATATGACTTTCAGAGTCTAATATGGATGCTAGAATCCAATGTGGTTTTCACAGTCCAACACTGCTCTCAGAGTCAAATGCGCCTATTAGAGTCCAATAAGTGTATCAGAGTCCAATGTAGCTTTCAGAGTCCAATATGGCTTTCAGAGTCCAATTCAATTTCAGAATCCAATTCTACATTCAGTGGCCAATGTGGCGTTTAGAGTTCAAAGCAGCTTTCAGAGTCCAATATGGCTTGCAGAGATCAATATGGCTTTAAGTGTCCAATACACCTTTGAGAGCCCAATATAGCTTTGAGACTCCAATATGGGTTTTAGAGTCCAATAGCCTTTTATTGGACGGTCACTCGGTATGAATATAGCAATTCCATGGCCTAATATAAACAGGTGCATAATAAAGAATTATAATTAGTATTCATTTTATGTCGTTACGGAAAAATATAAGAGAGTTAAAACTTAACAACCAGTTTCTTTATTTGCTATAACCTCTACGTTCTACCACTGTTCAGGTAGACCTACCATTGCTTTTATGTATGAAACATACAGATAAGCACTCCATCTAATAAAGAATATTGATCACAAAAAGACATTTATATACTGGTTCGCCAGACAAAGACAGATAGTGTTCCTATTAGAAGACAGCAGACTAGGTGATGGTACGTAGATGTCTTGATATGCATAATGTTTCCAGAACAGAAATGATATAGGGGGTCTATGAGGACTACCGGAAAACCAATATAGTCAACTCATAAATATAATTTTGTAGAAATCTTAGCGAAATCATAAAAGCTGATGCGATCTTGCGGTGCAATTTCACAAACATAACTCATATAAAGAAGCGATTTATGGGGTTTTCTATTTCTCTGATGTTTTATTTGTCTTATGTCGGTATTTTTGTCTTGTCTTGTCTTGTATTATGTTGTCAGTCACGCTAAATTCAAGATGTGTTCATCCCATTTTAGCTGAAATATGATTACTTAACAATTTCGTCCTTGAAGTCCAGTGGCTTAATCTAAAGGCAACCGTACAGGTAAAATGTTGAAAATCATAGGCAACAACATCTTCCTTTAAATCTCGTAATATATATTAAATATAATCATAAAATAGTCCCTATGGGTGAAATGTTTTGTATACATTACTGTTGGATTGCCGTGATGACGTGTACTTGGGAATTTCCCAGTTCATCCATAAAGGAACAGTCACAATAGAACAGAACGTGCTACGGTGCATTAAATAACAGCATTGATTGCTAAGGGACTTGTATTCCCAGCTTCATGTATTTTTTACAACACTTACAGGCATTACGGGATTCTAATGACGTTGAAGGTAGATGAGAGACAGTTACTAATATTGCAGTGGATAAGGAGATAGATATACATAGGCTACCCTTTTCTGAATACTCCATATATCAGGATATCATACGGCAACGTTTAAAATATATTAGCTACTTCTCTTGGATATCTGTTCCGACCTCCTCAATATAAGAATCTGAGACAAATATCACAATAATAATTCAATAATAATCGTTGCTTTCTCCCTGCATCCAGGAGTCATGGACTGTAGTCTAAGGATATTTACGTGCATTAATACAGAATCAAACATCACCTAAGCCATTTATAGGTTGCGAAACATCATTTTATATATATATATATATATATATATATATATATATATATATATATATATATATATATATATATATATATATATATATTACCGAGCATTCGTGTTGAGAATTCGTGTAAATTGATCTGAAACACTATAACAGCATCAGTGGTGAACGCCATCGAGGGTTTATCGCCTATATATAGAGCACTTAATAATGAGTGAGAAATAATCAGATGCCTTCCTAGTTGAATATAAATTCTGGCATCTAGACTGCCACATCAATCTTCAGACAAGGTATGGCCTTGACCAACATTACCATAGTGAATGTACTGCCCTGAGCAATATGCTTGAAATAAAACATATGACCAATTTAAATAATAAATATGTAAATGTGTCGGTATGATTTAACATCACCTCGGCGACATCCTTTACGTCGTGGAACATTGAAATTAGATATTCTCTGTATGCATATCTCCCAGGCATCTTCAACAGGCGGAACTCAAACGAGCTGTCCCATGACCATTCCAGTTTGTAATACCACTGTGCATTACGCAACACCCTCGTGTATTCTGATTGATGTTTATTTAATGGAAAATAGAGACAAATCCACGTTCAACTCCTAGAAATCTCTCTAAATATTCATATAATAATCATGAATCAATTGTCTAACATGTCGAAGGAGGACAGGGATAGTCTATCAGCATGAACAATGCATATAATATAAGCTCAGTCTCGCGACCACAGAATTTCGCAGTTGTGCTTCACGGATAGATTACCACCTTGTCTTCTGTAGTGTTGGCACTTCCGCGTTGTCCCTCATAGAGACGTTCCGGTCCGTACACAGGGTATGGATCGTCCCGACGGACACACTGGTTAGGTCTCAGGATTTCCCAGCCATTGGATGTGGGAGACGAACACAACGATGGATACAAAAGCCGATCTCGTGGATCGGTGGAACGATCACGTTCCAGTGAGGCCATACAAGCATTCATGCGTACATCATAGTTCAAAGCCACCATCTCATCTGTACTATTAGTGAGTCCTGTATGCCGAATATACATGATGTCATTGGGTTAAGCTGAGTTTTTAAGACCAGTTGTGCTGCCGAAGAATGGTTTATGTTGGGTTAGGCCGACGTTAGACTGGCAGGGTTAGTCAGATTTATACGTCCTAGCTGATTGCGATCTCGCCTTATTTTATACAGTACCTAAAGGAGGAATAAAGACCGAGGGTCACCAAGGATTCCTACGGCTGAATATCAGCCGTTTCTATTAGTACAAAAAATATCCTTTCTATTTAAGAAAGCTTTCGACGAAGCGAGAGGATATGCCTCGTGCGGTGCCTTCGTCAGTATAAGTCCGTCCAGCCGAAGTTGGATAAAACAAAAATAATGTATTGGGAAGCGCTTGTGTGACTCTTATTCGTGCAATGTACGTTGTTTTACTAGATACGGCTGGTCAGTCTCCGCAGATACCGGTCAGGCCGAATCTCTAAACTAATTAAGCTAGGTGGATAGATAGCAGTCCTTCAAGAGGATCCATCTAATGATTTTAGAAACAGAGATATTAGTTCCGCAGAAGCCTAGCACCTAGCCAACGGTTTTAAAACAGGGTTCGTCTGGTTGTCCAATGATAGCTCTGGCCTCCCATAGTGTTAAACCCGTGAACATACCTGAGTAAATCCGTTGACATTCTCTATATAAATCCGGTGTCATCCTTTTTCATGGATACGTTCAAACAATTATTATATACATGTATTTACAACGCCGATTATTTTACACCAAACTTTCACTGGCCAGCTCCAAAAACACAAACAAATATCTCTCTTTAAATCACCTCTTCTTCCAGCTATTTTCACTCGCTAAGATTTTTGAAGAACGTCCCGCTTCCGCCGCATTCGACTGGCACACCCAAGTAGACTTGAGAGAACCTGAGTCACACGAAATTACCGCAATAAAATGCCACACAATATAAATCGCAAAACGTGGCACTCACCCGTAGGACTTAGCAGGTGAGCAGGTCCCCACAAACAGACTGCTCATTACAAGGTTACCAGGGCGACTGGTACTGGAGCCGAAGAGCGACTCCCAGCCAATTGTATGGCATGACAAAAAATAAGACAAGACAAGGACAAGATAATATAAAAGCATTTAGAAGCACCGTAAACTATTTAGGACTTGGCCAAAGAAACTCCTGAAAGGCCGTTGTAGACTTGCCTAGAAAGCGTAGAGGTCCCACTCAACCATTCCAAGTCACCACAGAGTTGGTCTGCCTAGCTTGTCTTTTTTCGTGAGCTGTGTCGGAATCAAGCAGCATAGACCTGATACAGGGAAGTTAACGGTTAGACCTGAGTTTAGGTTTAAATACAAGTTACCCAACGTGCACTGCTAAGACCGATAATTTAATTAATAAGTTAGTCGCAGTGAATTCCTACTTTGGCAGAAAGTTACTATCCTATGAGGTATCGTGAGATACAGAGGGATGTGTGATGTGTCTTTGTTAGGATTAGTTCAACCGAGAAACCTAAGCGATTTCAGAGATGGCGCAACCGAACCGAAGGAGGGACTTAGTAAATATAATGCAATAAATATAGTGGAAGATGGGCCAGAGTTAGTCACAAAGTGAAACAGTTGATGGTGGATCTTTTGGCTCTTTTATGGTCCTTTTGGACTCTTTTGCAGGTATTAGCCACTGGACGTGTGTGGCACCCGAAGCTGGCTTTATAATAACTAGTCGCTTTTATAAAAGCAATCAGCTCATCTTGTTGACCGAGTTCTAACGCAAATAGCTGAGCTACTATATTTGCTAGATTATGCCGAACTTGTGTCGTTTTTAGAACAAGAAGGGTTTCCTAGTGTGGAATGTTGATATACAAGAATTCTTATGCTAGTGCGCTATCGCTGGTGTGTTATTTTAGTTGGCTTATGCGAAGTGCAATATATAACATATAATGATTGGTGACAAAGATATAATTTAAAAGAAGAACGGCACAGGCCGTGAAAAAGTTACAGACAGAAATTTAGCAATGGGCAGTAACTGGCCGTAAAATATGCCTAATAGTCGTCGGAGTAGAATTAACTAAGAATTAGGCACCAATTGACTGAAGGTGCAGAAGTGTAAACAAATTGTAATCTCGCCTAATAGTCGTCGGCGAGGAAAAGATTTGCAATAAGGACGAGTACCGATGGGAGTTTGTATTTTTGGCGTACCCGCCGTCCAGCGGATTCTAGTGTGCTTTCGGCTAGCCTACAGTTCAGCTCAAGTCGATTTATTCAGTTCAGTTTTTAGCCCAAGTCTGAGCTGCAAAATTAGTGTTTTCGGCGTATTGTGAGGGTCTCCCATTCGGCACTGTGATTTATTGGTATCACGTTGTAGTAGATGCTAATAAGAAGCACAACGTGTGCTTTGCTTGATAGCTTTTCAATATGCGTCCATACTGGACAACCACAAAATCTCTACTGATTGTTACGGGCCACAGTGGGCCCTTTATAGTTTTGGGTGACCAATGAAAATGATCCAGCACCACGTTGCAGCCAATCGCACACCAGTTGTAACAACCAGGCAAAACCAGTAATCACGTGTTTATGACGTCATAAGTACTACGTGGTTAACCCCAGCGCGGGCAGTAGTACATGCCCCTGTTTTTATAGTAAGCGATATCTCCGCCATCCCCTATCTGACAGCGGAGTTGGATTCCTGAAGGAATTTTGTTTACTATTCGCCCAAAGATGGAGCGAAAAGGACCAGTATTAGCAATTTAGCAAATACGGGAAATATATACATACAAGCCGCCATCTCCATTGCTACAGTACAGTGATCTTGGCTTATCTAGATTATCGCGCTTGCAATCTTACAGACTTCATCGTTTTAAGCGTGCTATAACACACGCGCTATGCATACAACCCTGATGGCCGTATTAGGGAGGCGAAGGCGAAAGTGTCTGTACGGGCCATTCTAGCCCGGCCCCACGCGATCTGTGCTACACTTCTCGGTGGGAAACTGTTTATCGCTGAAAACATTTCTGTCGCCACTATACAATCTTCACATTATTGACTATGAGCATATATCAAGGAACAGTCTCATTGTTATGGGGAAACTCGCCATGCTCCTCTGCCATGGCTTATCAAAGGTCACAGTCTATTACGTCCAACACCTTAGTGTCAGATGGTGTGACTGCCTGACAAATCATGTGATCCTTTATGGTCCTCATTGCAGTGAGCCTACAACAATAACACATTCATTATTCAACAAAAATGCTTCGAACCTCATAAATAATACATTACATATTGTTTGTCAGTTTGAAAGAGTTAAAGGTTATTTCAAAATTGTGTCGGAACTCTTGGCAAAGTAATTTGATTTCGTTTTGCAGTGTATTCAGCCCTATGGTAGACATGTTGTTGTTTTCAGTCTGAAGTTTCATAATCTGACAGTAGCTTGATTACATACATCTTCTGATGGACGCCTGAGATAATGTGACAGAGATTGACTTTTAACCCTTTCATTCCCAATCCTGCCAAAACTAGCATCTTCAGTCGTCTAATAGAACGTTCATTTGCAAGCGAATACAATATAACACTTGAATGACTGGCTCAATAAACGAGCCAGCAGTTCCATTGTTACAATTTCACAAATACTTCTGTTGGCCCGCCAATAGACACTCAGTAAGCAAATATTTTGATTTCTTACCAAATTTAGCCATTAAATCGTTAATTCTACATTCAAATCATGCGCTCACATGAAGTACGAAAAGGACAAATACTTATCTTTCGTTTTATTTCTCTTGTCCCCGGATGACAGTGTTTTACTAAAAAATTTAAATTAATTAATTATAGAGACTACCCTTTCTTGATGAATCCGTCAACAACCGACCTCTTCCGTGATTTTGAGGACTGTCCATTAACTGGCCGAGAGAAGACTGTGTTTGATGATTTACCACTGGAATGGCTGGCTATATAAACGAGTCAGTCATTTCAGTGGCAATTTTTCAAAAACATTCAATAAGCACATATTTGTATTTTCTTGACCAAGTTTAGTCATTAAGACATTAAAGGTTTAAAGTCAGTCTAACACGTCAGATGAATAGGAAGGTTAAATAAGAAAGCAGTTGCACAGGTTTTTTTATGTTTGGTGTATTGTTAGTTATTGTAGCAAAATTTAGAATATCTACAAATGTTAGATATTTCTAAGATGGGCCTGTGATGGAGGCACCGATTTGTGTTGTAATATTGACTCACAAACATAGTATGTGGTATGTGTGGGGGCAATTCGCAAAATAATGTTCCACATTATCCAAATTACATTGCGTCAAATTGCGTTCCACTCATGGACTTATGGAATATAAGTCTCTGCTGAATGATTAAGTTCCGCTTGAAAATCTTGCCTGAAATCAACGTTCAGCCAAACAATATTGTTGAACATTTGGTTATGGTTGGCGCAATTTGTCATCCATTATTATAGCCGTTTTGCTGTTAATAAGTTCAGAACGGCGTGGATCTGCCGAGCATCATATCAACTGCCAAATGGCACTTATATTAATCGATGACCATCTGTGCCCAATCAAAATCCACCTCCCTGTCTGTTAGTTGACCACGCAATAGGGTGCGGTTCCATAATCATCTTCAGGCGATTATAAGGATCATCATGGAATTCGTGCTCGACACTTGCACCATGAGGTTCCTGACGTTCATCTAACATAATGTTTATAATAAAATTTATCGTCGGACTCGTCTCTTCCAGCCCTTACTTGTTGCATCCTGCAATCATTGGCTACATAGTTATGGTAATTTCGATGTAATGAGAATGATATAAATGTCAAGGCGTATATTTTCGGCAGCCATTTATAAGCCATGAAACATCACTAAATATTTAAACTGCGTGAACGAGTGTTGATACATTTATTGATTAATATAATTTAGCTAACGTATATCTGCCAACAATAAAGTAATACACATAATGAAATAACACCAACAATATTTTTTTCCTAAAGTAATGTACTCCTACCGGTGACATAACATCTACACTTTAACACCCACTCTTTAGACAAAGATATGACCTAGTCTACAATACAATAGTGGATTTACTGCCCTGCACCGAATACAAGAATATATAACCGGTGATTAGTTTGTAAGTAGGCAAGCATGTTCGTATGATTAATATCACCACCACCCCAACCCTCACACTGTGGAACATTGCGATTCGATATTTTTTGTATGCAAAACACCCTGGCATCTCCAGCACTGACTCAAACCCTTTCTCACAGGATTTGATCATTGCAAATTGTAATATCACGGTGAAATATGCAAGAACCTTGTGTGATTTGATTAATCTACATTTAATGGAAAATAGATTTAAAATAGATATAAATCCATGTTTAAATCTGAGCAATCTCTTGAAATATTCATACAGTATCAAAGATCAATTTGCTAACAGCTTGAATGAGGACAGGGATAGTCCATCATCAAGAAAAATGTATTTTAAATATTTCTCCCTCACCGCCTCTGTCAGCTCCTCATCCAAACCCGTTGCTTTTCATAATTTCACATTGCCATTTCATAACGCTGCTTGAAAGATAGATACCATCATATCATTCAGCTATGAACTGTTTATCACTGAAAACATTTCACTGGCTACTATATCATATTCGCCTTATTGTCTATGATCATTCAGCAAGGGTGTGTCCCAGTGTTATGAGGACAATCATCATGCGCTCGTGTCATTTGTTATCAAGGATCCCAGTCTATTACAGCATCTGTCTAACACCCTAGTGCCAAAGGGCGTGACTGAGATGTGAATCATATGCCATTCATGTGGTTTACACTTCTCCGCCTAGAGCACCTACAACAATAAACCCAAGACACATTCAACAGAATACGTATAGCATTGTAATTAATACATTTTCTCTGGTCTGTGTAAACGATTCATTATTTATTTGATGTTTTCCATTATATGCATTCTGCCGTCTTCAGTCAGGACCGTACTAATTTGACAGGAACTTAATCGCGTATACAGTACAGCTCATAACTAAGGTAAAGTGTCTCCAACACAAAACATGTTAGTTAGTTACAATTTTGATCCGATTCAAGAAACGTTCTGATATCTTTATTTGATCAGCTTATTTGGATTCTAATCAAATTTAAATATTCAACAGTAAAGGTTTTTTGCATTGGAAACATGTTAACCTATTTCTGAGCTGTGCAGTGCCTTATTATCGGCGCCTAGGGTAATGTGATAAAAATGAGTTTTGAAAGTCGCATTCACGTCATGAGTTCACGACTTCACGTGAATCTTGAAAATGCCAAATACTCAATTCTCAACATATTTCTTTTCCGTATTTTTCTCGTGTTAATATTATTTTTGCAAAAATATTTTTAATTATAGAGGGTTGATGGACGCGTAGACCCTTGTATGTATAATTCCCACAAATGTTATTATTCACGAAGATGGTTTTCTATGATCCGAGTATATTGAAAGAAATTGTGTTACACCAAGCGATCTTGTGAAGCATAGGTCTCCCCTAACTTATTAGGTTCTAACTGACTATTTCCCATAGCACAGGGTTCCGCCAAATAATGTCTCAGAACATTTGGTTTGCGTTGGGCACAAATGTTCACAGATTATTATCGCATTTTTTTGGGTAAGTATTCTCAACGGAATCATTTGGACCATATCAAGTCACGAATATTTGCTGTAGGCTACTCGCGCCTCTATGTCTGGCACTTCCTTGCGAAGGCAGGTTACTTGACTGGTACTGGACCTAGACTGGGCCCATGCGGATTATGCGGCCACGAATGGAGGGAGCTATGCCTTACCAATCCCTAATTAAGCTCCACCCATGCTTCGCCCATGTTGGGATCGATTAATCCGTGAACTTCACGACTATCAATATCCAGAAAACTATACAGGTAAGCTGTTGAATATTTGAAACTAATTTGACTTGGTGCTGTTGCTGCCTATGATCAGGTCTTGGCCCAGTACGGGTCGGGTAACCTGCGCTACCATGGTTGTCCGACAAAAATGGGCGCGAATACATGCTCTTCTATAAGAATGTGTGCATGAGTGCTACCAAAAAATTCAATATGCACTTTTGCAGCATAATGTTCCTGATGTTCACTCAACAGGATGTTTATGTTAAATTATTAAAGTTGTTTCTTTTGTTATGTGCGTTTTCTCGCTAGGAGTTGGTATATCTCTATCTAATTTGAGGGAAATCGTTTTATTCTCATGAATAGCGTCCAATCATACTATTAATTGGCGTGTAATTACTCAAAGAGGTGTATATTAGGGATCGTGATAGAAGGCTGGAATGGAGGAATCCAGTTTTAGCTATGCCCCGCCCACCTCTAGAAAATCTCCAACCACGTATCACAATATTTTGAAACTAATTTGACTGCTTATGGTAGCAACATCGCCTAGTCAAATTGGTCTCAAAATATTCAACAGAATGTTTATTAAATAGTACATACAATGATTTATCTGATATTTGTCAAAATTCTGTCACCAAGGATCACGGAAACTGAACATGCAGTTAATTAATTTGAATAACCGGAAACACCAGGATTCTCAAGTTCAAGGTAACTGTACAGGTAAGCTGTTGAATATTTTGAAATTAAATTGACATGAACCTGTTGCTGTCATGGACATTATTATGCACATAAATTGCAATACTGAGAAAATAAGCGGTTCAATGTAAACTTGAGTACATTGCCTTTACTAATTACCGAGAATTAACAAAATAGCAGGATCGCAATTCATTTATTAGGTAACCACATAATATTTGCATTCAGGATGTAACAATGCCGCTACCAATTATGTCATAAACCACGATGACACAATATTAGTATGGCGTAACAATAGCCTCGAGAGGTTAATACAGTTTTTAGTGTCCAATACAGCTGTTAGTGTCCAATACAGATTTTACAGACAATATGGCTTTCCCAATCCAATATGGCTTCACAGTCCAATACGGCTTTCAGAGTCAATACAGCTTTCTGAGTCAATACAGCTTTCTGAGTCAATACAGCTTTCTGAGTCAATACAGCTTCTGAGTCAATACAGCTTTCTGAGTCTAATATGACTTTCAGAGTCCAATAGGTCACTCGGAGTCTAATACAGCTTTTAGAATCCAATTCTGTTTTCAGAGTCCAATATGGCTTTTATTGGACAGTCATGTGGCAGAATTGCACTGATTTCATGGTCTAATATAAACAGGTGCATAATATAGTATTATAATTACGTTTTCTTGTTATGTCGTTGAGAAAGTTTATAAGAGATTGAAAACTTAACAATCATTTTTATATTTCTTATAGGGTTTACACCTGTTTAATTTACAACTGAGATTAAATAGGCTTACCATTGCTTATATGCATGAAGAAATACAGAGAAGCACTCCATCTAAATAACAATATTGATGACAAGAAGATATATATATATATATATATATATATATATATATATATATATATATATATATATATATATATATATATATATATATATATATATATATATATATATATATATATATATATATATATATATATATATATATATATATATATATATATATATATATATATATATATATATATATATATATATATATATATATATACTGGTTCGTACTGATAAAGATAGAAATGGTTCCAGTCAGAAGACAGCGACTAAGCGATCGTACATAAATGTCTTGGGGGCCATACTGGTTCCAGAACAGTGATGGTATAGGTGGTGTATAATGACTACCATGAAACCGATCCATTCAACTCATAGAAGAAAATCCCAGTGAAAGCTTAAAAGTTGATAGAATCTTTTGGTGCAATTTCACAAATATAACTCATTTAAAAGAAGCGATTTATCTGAGTTTTTTATTTCTGATGTATTGATTGTCACTGTATCCCTTGTAGTATAATGTAAGTTAAACTACATTTAATAGTTTTAGGAGGTTCTCATCCCAGATAAGATGAATAATGAGTGCTTAACCATTTTATCCTTGATGTCCGGTGGCTCAATCTAAAGGCAATTGTACAGTTAAAATGTTTAAAATCATAGGAAACCACATCTTTATTTGTGCTATGTGCCTATGGGTGAAATATTTATATGAATTTCTATTGGGTTGCCGTGACGTCATGTAATTGCCCAGTTCGTCCATAAATGGCAAGCATGTAAGGAACTACTAGATACTAATCTAATGATATTGTACCTAAATGAGAGACAGTTGCTAGTATTGCAGTGGATAAAGATATAGATATACATAGACTATCCTTTTCTGAATAATTCATGTATCAGGATATTATAAAATATATTAGCTACTCCTCTTGGACATATCTGTTGACTTCCTCAATATAAAAATCTGAGACAAATATCATGATAGTAAATCAATAATAATAATCGTTGTTCAAACGTCTGAATATCAATGAATTATTTCAGCAGCAATCAATCACTGTGTTTAGATTTCGCAAGATCCCATGCCTTATTTTGAACGCCATCGCCTGGAAGAGCATGTGTAAAAAGGCGAATTCTGACACAATATGAAACATGTTTTTTGAACATTCGGAATTCATCTAACGCAATTACATTACTGTGTTTTTGTTCGTTCGTACATATCTACACACCCGTATCCAATGCAATTTCTAGATTACTCAATCATGCCAGAACGGAAATAAGCATGACATTTGGTTTTACTAACATCTTCGAGGCTTCTGGCAAAGACGTATTGATCGAGGATATAAGCAACAACAAAGCTTTAACCCGTGCATTCGTCACCTCAGCAATATCAGCATCTCCGGCAGGTGCAGCATAATCTAACTGAGCATGCATGTTGTCATCAGCAGCAACAGTCTTCAGTAAAATTAATTTCAAAATATTCTACAGTGTATTTCTTGACATGTGAAAAATGTGTTACGCTAGGACTGCAATGCTGAAAGGATTAATCTGAAATTTATTCTGTACTTCTCACATAAACACAAGTATATTCAATGGATGAATCCGATCTGTTCAGCAAGTATATGATGTCATCATCAATTACGTCATACGTAGGCTGGGGTTGCAATCATAATAGACAGAAATAATCTGCCATGAAGCTGGAATAGTCTGTTAAGTGTCCGCATTGTATGTCTCTCGTGAATTTACTATTTAATAAAGAATTATGTTGAGAAAATGGATAACAACAGCACCCACACAAATTAGTTTCAAAATATTCAACATCTAACCTGCATAGCCCATGCTTACTTTGATATTGGGATTCGGAGAATTCAGGGTTCGATCGGTCCCAACGTGGGCAAAGCGTGTGCGAAGTTTAGCTAGAAATGGGCATGGCATAGCTAAATGTGGTATCATGCATTGCATATCATTTCTATCCAACTAGTCCAGAATCACACCGCTGATCCACCGGCTGTTGGTAATGCATATGGCAAGCAGTTTATTGCCGCACCTGATGTCATCAGGCGCAATGACGTATCAATGTCAACTTTAAACATATCTTACTCTTAAAGTGTTAACACAATCTTAATATAAAGCTTGGTAATTTTAAAGGATAAATAAAATATTAATTTTAACACTTGAAATAATAAGCTGCTCTGTTTGTCAGTATATTGTGTTGCGTATTTGTCAGGAGTAGTAGTGTCGGTAGTAAAATGATGCGACCTCCCTCAACTGGATTTCCATTCAGACAAATGAGCCCACACCTCCCTCATCTGGATTTCCATTTACACAAATGAGCCCCCAGCGCCCTCTCAATCCCTGGGGCATAGGTTGTTGAGACGGGGCCACCACGGATCGCCGAACGGCTGCCAGGGAGGTAGGATCATCCCGACACTACTACTATCATGGGCTAAACGCCCATTTAGAGACAAGCCTCCACAGTGATATACACCACTGATCGCCATCAACTACAGGGCCAGACTCTCTCTCTCTCTCTCTCTCTCTCTCCCTCTCTTTCTCTCTCTCTCCCTCCCTCCCTCCCTCCCTCCCCCTCCCTCCCTCCATCCCTCCCTCCCTCCCTCCCCTCTCTCTCTCCCTCTCTCTCTCGCTCTCTCTCTCTCTCTCTCTCTCTTCTGTGTAGGCTCAGACAAACACGTAGTCTCCGCTAGAGTCGCATTAGGCACCGCCTTGTGATCAAACCCACACACATCTGAACAGGTCTGAACGCCCATTTAGAGACAGGCATCCACAGGCATATACACCACCCACAGGTACTTATCGCCAGCACCACACATAATAGGGTCTGAAAGCCCATTTAGAGACATGCATCCACAGGGATATACACCACCCACAGATACTGATCGCCACACATAATATGGTCTGAACGCCCCTCTAAAGACAGGCATCCACAGGGATATACACCACCCACATGTACTGATCGCCAGCACCATACATAATAGGTCTGAATGCCCTGACAGGCATCCACAGGGATATACACCACCCACAGGTACTGATCGCCACACATAATAGGGTCTGAACGCCCATTTAGAGACAGGCATCCACAGGGATATACACCACCCACAGGTACTGGTCGCCAGCATCACACATAATAGGTCTGAACGCCCAGACAGGCATCCACAGGTACTGATCGCCACACATAATAGGGTCTGAAAGCCCATTTAGAGACAGGCATCCACAGCGATATACGGCATGAGTACTGTTGCACAGATTCGCGCTATTGCAAAGCAATTCGGCCTTAGAGGCTACTCTAAGGCCAAGAAAGCCGACCTGCTCCAGATAATCGACCAGGTCTGTGCTGGGGAGTGGCAGAAGCGACTCTCCCGAGCAATGAATACAGGTTCCGAGGATCCTTGGAATCCCCACAAGAAAGCATAGTGGAGACGTGAGCTTAGTCAGTTGGACGAGGAGGTGACTGCTAGCCAAGAAAGTCAACCTGCTCCAGATCATGGGACAGGTCCGTGCTGAGGAGTGACAGAAGCGACTCTTGCGAGCAATGAATATGGGAGGTTTCCAGCGCTTACCAAAGAGGATCCTTGGAATCCCCACAAGAAAGCGCAGCAGATACGTGAGCGTCGGCAGTTGAACGAGGAGGTGACTGCAAGCTTGTGAGCCAAGACTGTAGCGAGGCGGATCGAGGCCCATCCACTGGAGCACTTAACTCTCAAACGCAGGATCGTTAAGCAATGCCGAGGTCTGATCCGAGCCCGGAGCATAAGGGGGCCGAGGTCTGAACTCTTAGCCCGGAGCATAAGGCATGAAGGCGAACACATTCTCGACCAGCGTCTCGGCGAAAGGGAGACAGAGGATAGAGGACGCCGGTCAGTACACTAGACATTCTTCAGAGACATCACAGGCTGAATCATGCAAAAGATCCAGCAGACTGTCCAGAACGCCTGACTCTAAAACGACAGGGTGATGCTCTTCCACAAGAATGCTCTAGGGAGCCCGTGGCTGAACACGATAGGAGCAGCTCAGGACTGCGTGGCAGTAAGATAGCAAGCCCGCCTTGACTCAGACAATATCTTTCAATCCAACACCAAGTGGGCATTCGTTTGATCAATCAACGTTGATGTCAGGACTGTCATCGACCACCAACCTCTGTTTGGGACAGGCCGCCTCCCAGACTGGCTATGACAGAAGAAGAGTATGACTGCACTCGACACCTAGAGGGACAACGTGTGTTTCTGGAGATGTCTAGCAGTCCACCGAGGAGCGAGAGCTGATAGAACTACAGCTCCTGCACGAGGGCTTGCCACACAGTTCTATGGCAAGACAGTACCTGATGTCTGCAAGACCTCGCTGGATCAGCTGGACAAGGTAGAGTTCTTCGCCAAGATCCGGATTCGCGTGTATGAACCAACCGAAGAGGGCACCTGGCACAAGATCAGGCAAACGGCTCACTACCGTGACACCATGACATTCAGAGTGTGGGACCACCACGCGTTTTACATCAAGAACATCTCCAAGCTGGCACATACACTAGTCTGCAGTCACTGTCAGCAGAGGTTTACACAGACATGCATTCTTCAATGCCACGCTGATCACTGTACAGGCGGCAAAACAAAGATCGTGTGTCCTGGCGAGAAGGTTGCGGCACCACAATTCGCATATGAGAAAGCCTTCCATCCGCCCCAACCATCCAGTTCAGTGGCTACTCGTTGGATCGAGAAACAGAGGCGTACACATACACCATGTAGAGTGTGGGCACGGTGGCGAGCGTTGGATTGAGGGCACTCCCGTAAATGGTTATGATCTGACCACCAACACTGTTTACCAGTTCCATGGCTGTCACTGGCATGGGTGTCCACAACACCAGCGAGGTGAGGATGCCAAACAAAGATACTGTAAGACAGTCCTGAGAGAGGAGAAGCTGAGACCCTCTAGATGCACGCTTGTGGTACAGTGGGAGTGCTGTATAAAACGCTGCCCAAGCGTCCCTAAACGAGTTCGGACTATCCCATACTCACACTTCATAGCTTACAACTTCGAAGCACTCCTAGATGGTATCAAGACTCATCCTACGGAGACTCTCACGATCGAGAGTACTCACATACCTATCTCTGTGTCAGTTGGCTGCTCCTTAAAGGGCGCTCACCTCTGCAATCCTGACGCCAAAGACCTGATCAGAGAGTTCATGCTGGTGATCCAACAGCGAGCATCTCTAATTCGGACAAGGGTTAGGGAACAGTACATACCGACAGACCTGGACAAGCTCCCAAAGCGACAGCAGCGACTGATCAACGAGTGGTGTGACCAAGTGCCTGTACTGGGGTTCAACTCTGGGTGGTATGACCTGAACCTCATCAAGAAGTACTTTGAAGATGAGCTGACTGACAGTACACGTTCAGTGAAAGTCGCCAAGAAGACTTACGGATGTACACAGCAGAAGAGCTGGCTCCCATGGTTTGACACACATGAGAAGCTCAACTATCCAGGGCTTCCTGACTACTCAGCATGGACATCTAAGCTCAAGGGTGGCTACCTCTTGACGCAAACAGAGTGGGAACAGTGTAACAAGACATTCAGTGAGCATGGAATACCGACTGGCTGTGATACTACAACAACCTGGACGTCAGTCCATTCATCAAAGCCCTAGAGTGGATGCAGGAGTTCTACACAGAACGAGAAATAGACGCGGTTTCTCTACCAGGTGTGTCACTGCAGTACCGCCTACGTGGAACCGCTCAGCACATGACGGATGTTAGCCTCTATTCACTGGACAAGGAAGTCTATGAGATGCTGAAGGGTGTTGTTGTTGGCGGTCCCAGCATCGTGTTCACCAGATACCACGAGGCCGGTGTGACTCGAATCAGTGAGCGTGTCTGCCAATGTCTACTCGGCTATGACACAAATGCTCTGTATCTGTCAACGATGGCCAAAGAGATGCCATGTGGTAAGGAGAAAGTGCGCCATTGGTCCGGTGCTAGTGGGGTAGCTAGCTTTAAGGAGGCTCTCCTAGCAGACAGCTGGTTTGGGTTTGCTGAGGTGGATATAGAGGTCCCCAAGGCTCTGTGGGCAAAGTTCTAGGAAATGCCTCCTCTCTTCTATAACCGCGAGATCCCGGTAGAGGCAATCTCGTCTGAGATGCTGGCATATCTAGGGCGAACAGGGAGGAAACGGCCCACCACCCAGAAGCTGGTCGGTGCTCTCTCTGGCAAGAAGCGGCTGCTGTATGGCCCGACCCTCAAGTGGTATATAACCCATTGCCTGGAGATCACTTCTGTATACCGCACCATAGACTATGAGGTCAAGTGCCCATTCGACTGGTTCATGGAGAATGTTACGGAGGCCCGCCACTCGGGAGATGTAGATAAGAGCAAAGCACTCTTGGCAGATCTCTTCAAACTCCTTGGCAACAGTGCCTACTGGGAAGATCATCGAGGCCCTAGAACGACATAGTAACACCAGCTTCATGAAGGATGAACGCGTGGTAGACAAGGCCCTGCGTAGTCCACTGTTCGAAGATCTCGAGGAGATCAGTGGGTCATATGAGCTCCAGAGTCTCAAGGCGAGAATCACTATTCGAATGCCCTTCCAGGTGGGGATAGCCGTTTATGAGCTCGCGAAGCTGCGAATGCTGGAGTTCTACTATGACTTCCGTGATCGCTACATAACTTGTGACAGCTTTGAGTACCTGCAAAATGAACACGGACTCTGTGTATATCGCTATAGCAGGCTCCAACCTCGCCGACGTCATTCGCCCTGAGATGCGAGCAGAGTACCAGGCTCATAAGCGGGACTGGCTAGCTTGGGACAAATGGTCTGGATGGACTCCGGGACTGTTCAAGCTCGAGTTCCAAGGCCCTCATGGCATCACTCTCTGCTCCAAATGTTACTACATGGAGAGTGCAACTGCAAGTAAGTGCTTGGCTAAGGGAATGTCAAAGCGGCAGAATGAGGTCTCTTGGCAGAGGTTCTACAGCGCCCTACATGGCGAGGTGGACAGAGCTAAAAACCGAGGCCTACGCATGCGCAGGAAAAACATGGACACTCCGCTTACTATGATAAGCACCATGTGCTGCCAGATGGGGTCCATACCAAGACCATCGTGCAACATATCCCTCATGAATAGACAGCAGCGGGGTTGAGCACTCCAGATGGGGCAGCTGTGTATCTGTAGGGACTAGCCGAAGCTCCTCTCGCACAAACGGTCGCATGGGACCACTAGTCAGGTAGTACAATGTAGGCTGCCCATCCGCCTCCACATACCTGTCAAGCCTGTGAACATCTATCGACCAGTTAGAGTCTGTTGTACGCCGTCGACCACCTTCCAGCTCACCAGGCTCATACAGGTACCGAACCAGAGCATCAGGTGGTAGGAACTCCTCTCCCTTGTTCGCTCCTGTAGATGGTGGGGCAACAGAGGATCGTTGGATAGCCTCTACTGGCTTCTTACCAGTTAACCGAATAACCTCAGTATTGGATCTCTTTACCACCGTGGGCAAACCTTTCACCCACACCATGGAGCGATCACCAGGACACGCTATCTCCTGAGCATACTGATGTGGTAACAGTCTTTCTGCCAGAGTCCGGTTCCAGCACTCGATGATTGCCTGGGCACGGTGGTGACCAACTTCACATCGTCTTATTGCCACACCATGTTTCCACATGAGGGCTGCTGTCTCGCCCCTGAACTCCTTACCCTCATCCACCTGTAACAATTCTGGCCACTGGAGGGGCTTTTCAGGATCATCATAGACACTGCTGAATGCCACCTGCCCTGCGGACTTATCGGTAAACGGTACAGCAGCCTTGTACCTACTGGCGACATCGACGATGGTGAGGGCGTACTTGTAGGTCTTACATGTTCCCGAACGGCAGACTCTGTCATGTGGAAGGAATAGAACATCTGCCTGGTGAACAGCTTCATCGAAATGTACACGCCTGATATGCCGTGGACGAGGTCTGTATATCTGCCACATCGCCTGGTGGCTGAGCCACTGGCTAACTGTTTCGAATGTGAAGTTGTGGCCCTGGCGACGTGCAGCCTCGATTAGTTGAGAGGGCTCACGGTAATATCCAGCAGGCTGATAGTAGAGTTCCTCAAGAAAGACGGTTGATAAACTCCCGGATTTCATCACTGACGCCCACTCCCGTCCTGTCACGCACAGCCTGGGTGAACTCTAAACAGACGAACAGATGGCCATCATTCATTTGACCATCACTGAAGCCCTCCTCAAACACCTCTGTACACTGGCATCTAATCTCTGATGGATCCTCACGGAACAGTAGTTTATCGACCAACCCTCGGAAGTTAAGGGACTTGACCAGGTCGTACAGAGACGCCCTCCTTATATAGCATGGCTTAAATGTTCGGCTGCCCAGATGGCCATGAGCGCTATGGCAACGTATGGTAGCCAAGGGCCTGCGACTCCGAAGAACGTACCTACTCCTGAGGCGATCGCTGGTATGCCTTCAGAAATCTTCTCCACACCAAGGAGAGCATTGTTGGCGATCTTGCGGACCGTCTTGCCAGCCTTCATTGTGAACACAGCGATCAGAGCCACAACTGCTGCCAGCGGGCCGATAGAACTGTTTACGTAAGTGCAATAGATTCCTTTCGCCCTGTGTACTAGCTTGCAGGATTCTGGCTCTACATCATCATACTCACCCGCGGTCTCCACTACATCGTAGTCGTCTGCATCATAATCATCCTCCTCATCATAGTCCTCCTCGTAGTCCTCGTCATCTATATCCTCGACTGGATCAGCCTCTGGTTCTTACATCGCGCTTGGGATCCGTCACTGGGGCAGATATATAGTAGCTTTAAACTGTAGTCTATAGCATGGCATCCGCACTTGAATGCGGGCGACTTTGCCTTAGCGAACAGGGGACTCAGCTTCGCCAACAAGAAGGTGGTAGAGGTCGAGCATGAGAGTCACAACGAGGCGATGGAGAAGCTGTCTAAGGAGAAGTTTGAGTACAGCAAAGCTCTCGAGCATATGCACCAGAGGGAGGCACGCCGACGACAACTCCGAGCTCAGGCCAACCAGCGCATCAAAGAGGCATATGAGAGTCTCGATGAGTACTACGAGGCTGTAAAGATATCTGAGCCAACGCTCGACTATGAAGCATCGACAGGTCAGAAGACAGCATAGCTTATAGTAGTGATGGCAGCTGCAGCTGTGACGACATGAGTCGTGCTCTACGCACGCTCAAGCTGAATACCTGATGTGTTCGACACGCATACCTTAGCATAGCCAAAGTAAAGTACCGTCACACCTTATGAGCGAGTCCCAGCTATGAGGTTTCCAATGTTGAAGCTGAGCTGGTTGCCCTGACTAGGTGGGATGTTCCTGCCCCCGAGGGGGTGACGGCCCTCGAGTGCTGACTCGAGTCGTCAATTCCACTGGTTAGGCACAGAAGTGCATATGACTTAGTTTTCTCTCTGTAGAGTTGGCAATCAGCCAGCTCGCGTACCTCACCAAGAACATTGGTCCCAGCAACCACAAGCTTGAAGTCGTCTAGCTTATCCACCTGCTGGATGGCTCCTCCCTTCTGAATCAGGACCGCAACAGCGACACAGTCCGATGCACCACGATACAATGTCAGCTCTACCCGTTTGTTAGCTGTGGCTTGCACCTGCTGGTGTTCTTGCTCCACATGCATGATCCGCTGTTTGGAACCTGTTTGCTTCAGCTCCTGGTCATTCTCGTCATGCCAGACATGAAGTCTTGGAGCATTCATCGTCGCATCTGCGAGCTGCTCAGTGTACACCCAGAGGAACAGCCTATCCTGCATGGCAGCCGGATTCACGTGTGTGTTCTCGAGGAGGGTTAAGAGTGGAACTTCCACGGGCTTCTTGACACCTGCCCGTAGTTCGAATTCCGTGAACCCCACATTGCACCCCACAGTGTAGTACCCCTTTCCCTTCACATAGAAGGTTGGTCCACGAGCCAGCGGACCTAGGACTCAGCACTCATCGTTCACATAGGCGATGTCCATGGTGCTATTGCTCTGCACGATCTCCCACCTGTTCAGAACATGCGGGAACTCTACCGTCTGTTCTATTGTGCTCTGAAGCCTGAACTCGAGTGTCATGCTCTTGATCTCATGGATCTGTGATGAGATTGCAAAGTCAATGTACTTCCCAGCAGCAGACAATGGGTTCTCATCATGTATACTGGGTCGAATGACCATCAGGCAGCCCTTCCGAGGATCAGTGTGCTGCGATGTCACGGGTTCAATGGCCCCATCTGGATGTTGCACATACTGCAGCATGTTTACGGTCTGGGTATATAGACGTTTTAAACGGCTGCCATGTTTGGTAAAGTTCTCCAGCAGATTGTCTATAGGCAGCAGGAATGGTCGGCACGACAGTCGGCATGACAGTCTGCACGACAGTCACGGCGTGCACTGTCCCACTGTGACAGGGTCCGAGGACTGCTTCGTGACATCAACATTATCCACGAGCGAGCCAAGGTGACACCTCCATCTGCTGCGGAGATACTGGCCGCCATAGAGGAAGTAGCACCAGTTCGTAGTACCAAAGAACTCCTGACTCAGATACTCTACCAGAAGTTTGACAGCACCCAGGGCAGGACACTCGACCTACCTCCTGTGGCCCAAACCGACAGTCCTGTTATTCTAGCTCTCCAAAGGGCGAGGGTCGACCCCAAAGATCTACTAACGGTCGGGAAGTGGGCTGCCATATTTAGCCTCCATAACTAGGAAGAACAAGATATGCTGGATAGCCTCCAGTCTGAGTAAATAACTACTTCAGGGAGGATGTCAGTGCCGCTGTAACGGAGAGCCACGACACTGGTCATGCAGAAGGTACTCAGGAGGGGTTCACTGTTGGCTGCAAGGAGGCTGTTGAGCACATCTTCAACGAAAGAGGTCGCAGGAGATTGGCCAGTAATCTGCCAGCATTTCTGAAATTCCCAGATAACTACCAGGACTACCTCATCAAATCCGCTCGCAAATCAGATGCTCATCACGCATGGACAAAGTGAATCTTCCATGAGAAATTCTGTAAGAAGAGAGTCCTAGACACAGACCCTCAGTGGGTAGAGTTTTGGCGACAGTTCGGACTTGATGAAATTGCCGAAGTAGCAGCGGAGACCGCTGACGAAGGCCCTCAAGCAGTGGAGACTGCGGACGAAGTAGCAGAGACCACGGACGAAGTAGCGGAGACCGTGCAGCCTTTTGATGAATGAAAAAAGTTGCAACAGAGCCTGCCGCAGTCTCAGCTCAGTCTGTCAGCGATGACACGTAGAGCAGGCTAGTTTCCTGGCTGGATTCAGCTTATAGGTGAAGGTCTGCGCCTTTTCCAGAGATGGCTTGAAGTGTGACAGCTCACCTGTCTCCTTGTTGCTGAAGATGAAGCGATACAGCTTAGCTGCCCTCTGTACGCCTGCGATAAAGTCCCCTTTGGTCTCCTTGAGGGTTAGGCTGTCGTATATGGTCTCGAGCAGGGCACGTCCACACTTGGAGCTGAAGTATAGCAACCGTGCATTGTGGCGGATGTCCGGAGAGATCTCACGGGTGTACTTCTGAAAGAGGATGAAGACAGTTATCTTTGTGTGCTGGATGCACCTGGTGATGTTGCTGAGGTAGGTGACTGTCTTCTGGTCCATTGCAGGGTCATCGATAACTAGAACAAGCGGTTCTGTCAGTCAGGCTGCCAGCAGCTTCTCCATCAGTGCTTGCAGGTTCTGCGTTTTGGTGATTGGGCCATAGTACCATTGATCATTACTGTCAACTGCCTCAGTGGCGGATTCAGACACCAGACGGATGCATTGAGAATGTAGATGTTCGGCCAGGAGAGCCTGCAGCAAGATGTTTTTCCCATGTCCTGAAGGGGCAATGATCAGCACCACCTGGCTAGCATCGGCCGGCCTACTGTCGAATGGTACAGACATGCGTGTGGAGGATGGTTAGCACTTGGTCGGCGGAAGCCACATCTATATCTGGGAGACTAAATGGCAATACTTCTGGCACCAGCTGTAGAGCGGGGAATCTTGCACCTCCGGCAGATACGAAGGATGTGATGGAGGCATCAAGCATGAAATCCCAGCAGCAACTGAGAAGATAGCGTAGAGGGCCTGTGTAAGCACCCACAGTATCCAGAACATCCAGTATCTGTATGATACATGCACAGGAAGCCATGACTATCCTGTGGTCTATAACGGCAAACTAAAGAACCCTGACTTCTTCACCTCTGGTAGCCGGAGGCTGGCGGTAGCACCTGCACCTTTTTGGCCGTCGACAGTGATATGGCTCAGGCCGAGGGTGCCTATGTTGGGATTCTCTCCATCTTGTTGGAATGAGCTCCGTGGTTTCAGGAGATCCGTAACCAGGTCATGTGCAAAGAACTCAGCCATGACCCTGATGGCTCCAGCCTCATCGACTCCGAGCATACCGAGCATCATCACCCTCTCCTTGATGCCCATCCGCTTGTATACAGTCTTGGCCTTGTTAATGGTCGGTTGTCCTACCGTATCAGTGTTCCCAATGAGATCGCGGGCTGGTATGGTACATCGGATCTCCCACGGGTCTCCCTTCTCATCGAACTCTAGGAAGGAGATAGGGGCAACAGTATCCTCTGAACCGAGGCATGCCTCGCCCATGTGAGCAAGATAGCCTAGCTCTTGGCTTTCTAAGTCTGTGAGTGAAAGAGTCATAGTGCTATATACAGACGGCTTAAACCTACTAGTCATACCCCCAGTGAAATAGCTGGGCATAGGAGGACCACGCAGTCGGCCAAGGGAATAGGTAGCAGTGCTCAGGGTACTGGCCCTATCTGCAGGGGCATGACTTGTGGGCGGTCCACTATTCCCAGGCATTGGCGATCCTCAGTCTGAATGCTCGACTATGGGCTACACACCACCCTCTGGCACGCCATGCCTCATGTGCTGCAGGGGTCTCGTGATCCATCTCTCACTATTCAGAGTGGTTAAACATAGGCGATGATGATCTCAGCCATTGCACTCGTTGCTAGCCCTAGAACCGCGGCCTCCATTGGCGGCAACAGTGTAGGAGGCACAACTGAGGGCGATCTTTGGGATGGGGTGAGTTACTCCGAGACAGTGCCCGGCCACCCCACTCACCACTGTAGCGAGGATAGCCGCAGTGGCGGCAGGAAGAACATCATTTCCCCCTGTCATCTTCACCATGGCCACATTCGCTGCCATGTTACTGGCGACATGGACTGCCAGAGGTTTTGTTTTGGTCAGTAACTTCTGTGTCTTGGTTCACAGCAGGTTCTCCACCTTCTGAAGACTCGCCTGGCTCTCGGGCAGTTGCTTCATGAGCTGTACCATTGACGTCATTGTTTAGGCACTAAGTATACAATGCGGTTAAATGTCTGCGGCCCTGTCAAGAGAGCTAATAAGATCTTCCCAGTCTGCGTCTGCCAGGTGGCTGGGTTGGTACTCAGCAATATTCATCTCTTTATTGAGACATCTTAAACATGTCTGGGCACACGCCATGCGAGAAGTACTAGGATGTCTTCCGGAGGGAGTTGAAGGACTACAAGAAGAAGACACCAGATGAGCTCGCTCAGTTCTCTGGTGCTGAGCTGACAGATGAGCTGACAGCTGTGAAGCTCTATCTAGGATTTGGTAAGGGACAGATCTGCTTCCTCGAATACCTTATCATGGGAGTATCATCGAGCAGCTCCTGCAAGCTAAAGGTTTCTACAAGTATCGGGAGTATCTGCCAGATGTGTTCCAGCAGTTGCAGACTGCCATGGCCTCACCGGACTCAGAGCTGAACAAGGCTCTGCAATACTACAAGCTGGAAAAAGGATGCTCTGCCGAACCCTCCAGCCCTTGGATGTGCATGTTGGCAGCGGGTATAGGGGCTGTAAGGGCATGCCAAGCGGGTTCAGTGTCTCACTGTGGTCCCCACTGCTACTGTAGAGAGTCAGGATAGTCTTATAGCTGATTTGCTAGCGGCTGAGTAGGCTGATCCCGAGCGCCACGATAGCTAGACTTGACACACTCGTAGAGCGTCCACGGGAAGTGGTGTCATGTCGACTGGCTGCAGTGTTGGGATGCCTGGAGCTGCCGTGTCAGCTGGCTGCAGTATCACGATCAGAACGACTGTATGGGCCATACTACACGTAGGGGCGTTGATGTCACTGTTGAAGCCGAAGTGGACACCGGAGGAACTCCAGTCGACTATCATGTTGTTATAGCCCCTGACTTGGAGGTCCTCGATGTTCACGATCATGTTGCTCGGAATCAACCATAGGTGTGGCGAAATAGCAAAGTCAAGTTTGCGACGGGCCTTCTGCAACCCCTGCTGGAACTTAGCAATAAGACTACTGGGGTCTGCCACAATGATCATATCTTCAACGAGACTGATGAACATGGCCTGGACCTCTGCTCCACTGACACCATCTATGGAATGCTGCAGCTGGGTCTGTGCTGTAAGGAGGCAGTAGCACAGTGCTTCCAGGGAGAATGGTTGATCCGAGCGATCCCTGCTGGTGTGAGGCATGAGGTGGTGTGTGGGACAAAGTACTTCCACACATCTGGATAGTCCTGCCGCAAGCCAGTGATGTGCATATTTTGCACCAGCGCTCCAGGGTCGGAGTCTGGATCGAACGAGAATGTCGCTGTCTTCCGATGGCCTACTGGTCGGGGTGTTAGATAGGGGAATCCTGAGTAGTCACATCTCGGGTCACTGTACATATCCCCTAGACTGCTGTTGTCACCACCATGCCACCGATAGTCTGGGTGAGTGCTGAACTATCTCTGTAGTCTGCTGGCCGCTGAGACGCTATGACTGTTGAGCTGTGGGTCGAAGTCGTTTGTATCAGGGAGGCCTGCACCCAGCTCATGGAGGATTCGTCGCACCATGAAGTATACATGGAATCCGAGACAGCTGGCGATGAGCATTGCTTCAGGATTACCAGAATAGGAATGAGGCAGGGTGGAACATACTCCACATCCTGCCGTGGCACACCACATGGCAAAGTTCAGCTGCTGATTCCAGTTTGAGAGGCTTGGAGCAGCCATCCTAGTATGAGCTTGCTTCGCATCCTTGATGGTGAGGGTGCGGTTGGTCAGCGGTCGTGGGTTGATGGAGAAGCTGGTTCGGGACCATCCATCCGCTGTGATGGAGAACGGTGCTAGCTCTGGTATAACATCCAGTGGACCCCTCAGGCCAGTCAAGGGTGGGCCCATGAGGGGTGGTTGGCTCCGGTTGACTGTCGTGAGGTTCAGTGGGAAGGCTATCTATACTGGTGTTCTTAAAGCTACCATACAGGCAGCACACTATTTGTAGTCGTTTCGACTCCAGAGACCAGCGAGGCGACCTCGCCATAACATCTCGTTTTTTATCTCCTCCATATAACCCGCCCGCTGGAGCCTTTGAGGTATTGTTGTCACACTTTAGGTTTCTCCATGCAGTACAGGGCTTGAACCTTCAATATATAGTGGTACTCTTCATCGGTGACCTGGCCATCCTCGAGAGATTTGCTGACAGACTCATCGATAGTCCGTAGCATACTCTGTGCCAGTGGTACGTACTTAGCATGCTTCTCCAGCCTCCTTGTGATCTGCTGCTGCCCCACTGCAAGCCTGTGGCCAAGACAGTGGCGGCTAGTGTCACATCAGCCAGCAGGATGGTGATGATGGCCCCCACCCCTGTAGCGAGAGTGGCCACAGCTGCCAGCCTAGCAGTAGCTCCAACCACACTCGGAGCAGTGGATGTACACGCTAGGACGTTGTAGTTTTATATCACCTGCATGTTCTCCTATACTTTTCTGCCTCATTGACGAGATTCTGCCTGATGGTATCTATCTGCTGGAGTCGCCAGCAATGGATGGCACCACCCTCGTCAGCCGTCAAGGAGGGGTATATTTCTGGTTGCTTCCACCACTCTGATTTTGCCATAGTATATCTGGAGGCTTAAACGGCATCACCTGCAGAATCTGCTTATGAGTCATAGAATGGTACATTTTGGAGAACCTGGCGAACGATCCCAGCTTGCTGGTTTCGAGACAGATGTCTCTTAGATCTTAGATCCAGCACTATGTCGGATGCCAGTAGCTTTTGAGACGTGACATCTGGAACTTCACCTTATGACCAAGATAGTAGGTCTGCCGCTGGATGGCTTTCTTGCTCTTACACTTGCACCATCTCCTCTTCCCACTGTATGTCATCTGGCTCATCCTCGTCCGAACGCCTCTGCTGCATCGTCCGCGGTCTCCGCTACATCTGGCTCATCATTGCATGTGAAGACATCATCCCACTTACTCTCCTCCAGGAGGGCCTGCCAGTATCGGGATCATTCACTGTTCCTTCGCCTCCTTGCAATGCTCGCATTCTGTTGATACCAGCTCCCCCACTGTAGTCGCTCTCCTTCTTGTTGACAGATCTGTTGCTGTGCGAGCATCTGTGTAGGGGTCATGAAGGGGCAACCCTGTCGCAGGCTCTTCATCATCTCGGCAAAGGTCAGATATTCCTGGTGTGATATCATGTCAGGTCAATGAGTAATAAGAGGGTAAACTCTAAATGGGCGCCCGATAACCCCATCCATGCCGGCAAATATGTTAATGGAGGGGCTGTCAAACAGGTCATTTACAGGTGTGGACAGGTTAGGACTGATAGATTTCCATAGGTCGATACTCTATCACGTCCCGGCCGACTTCTACCAGTGAGCTGCTGTGTGCACTGCCCGGAGGTTGATGCGTGTATGTATGTTGTGTCCTGCTTGGGGCACCTCGAAGAGGACCCATTCTACACGGTACTGTACCACCCGTCTCCCCTCTAGAGAGGGTGAGATTACATTCTTACAACTGGAGAGCAGCAGTCGGACAATCGGCATGGTTATATGATCTGCTTAAACCCCCTCCTATAGCGTGCTATGGAACCCATATTTGCTCACTCGACTGGTCTTGCTGTCATGGTAGCTGTGTACGCAGTTGATGCTGCCAAGGTAGAAGAGAGCGATGGCAAGTCAGTCGCCCTACAGTACGAAGCAAACTCAAAGGCATTCTCCCTCCACCCCACCGCTCACAGACCTCAAGGATGTGTCGAAGGAGCACCTGGGGTGCAACATAGATGGCCACAAGATCGTGTTTCGGTACGAATTCCCGAAGAGGAAGTACATCCTCGAGTCGTTGATTGAGCTCTCGGGGACCGAGCACCCTAAATAACGACCTCAGCTTTCATATGGTCAAACCCTATTCAAGTGGTGCCCCACCGATGGCCCATGATGGCATGCTATTGACCCTGGCAAAAAACCTGCAGTTCATGTTTGAAAAGAATGAAGTGTGGTACCGCGCTGGACCTGGGGGTGACTGGCAAACATGGTTGCCCCTATATAGGCCTCCCGCAGCCATTGGCATAGAGGGTACTCCCCTCTCCACTGTTGTGAAAAAGGATGCGACAGTTTGAAAGCTCTACAATCAGGGATCATCCTTCCTCACCTACATAGGTGAAGGTGTCTCCCTGACGAGGGGGGTCCCCGGATCCGGGTTACAGGTGGAAAGCTCCTGGTGCATCGTCCATTCCAGCTGTTAACCTCCAGGAGGGCACCCTATGGCTAGATGGTGTGTCACATGTCTCAAAGTCAAGGGTGCTGTTAAACTGCTTCAGCGAGTCGGACTCAATAGCCCGCAAATGACTCATATAGTCCTAGAGCTACGTTTTTAGCCCGTGGCAGTGAAGCAGCTAGCCCCTGCCCATGAGGGGATGAAGATCACTATCGATCCGGATGGAACAGGGCTCGATCTGGCACAGATATTTCTCGAGGGGTTCACTCTGTTCAGTTTAACTCTTCATATATAGCCATGATTCTCATCATACTGCTCGTGCTGGCGTCTACAGCAATGACACAGGGCGCTGAGGCTGCCATGATATTGGATGCCAAGTGGGCCCACTTCCGGGATGACCCCCAGTACAATCTTTGGGTCGACCCCTTGCAGAGAAACATTTACGACCGCTTTCAACCACCATTAGAAATCGAGTATGTCTGGCACTTCTATGGGATGGAGAGGATAGGCTGTGGTTGTCTGCTCAGCACCAAATTCTCTGCATAACATGTGAACACGCCAGAGTCTGCTGTGGTTCACATGCTAATCACTTTAGCCTCCTCCCAGGTGAGCGTTGTCAAGATAGACGGAAGCCCCTATGGGTGGTTCCATCATGCCGATGCGACTCTGGCAGAGACTACGTGTTTGTCTGAGCCTACACAGCATAGAGAGAGAGAGAGGCCGGCCCTGTGGTTGATGGTGATCAGTGGTATATATCACTATGGAGACTTGTCTCTAAATGGGCGTTCAGCCCTGGTAGTAGTAGTGTCGGGATGGTCCTACCTCCCTGGCAGCCATTCGGCGATCCGTGGTGCCCCCCCCCCCGTCTCAACAACCTATGGTCCAGGGATTGAGAGGGCGGTGGGGGCTCATTTGTCTAAATGAAAATCCAGTTGAGGGAGGTGGAAGCTCATTTGTCTAAATGGAAATCCAGTTGAGGGACGTGGTATCATTTTACTACCGACACTACTACTTCAGGACATGCAGTACTTAGTGAAATGCTATAGTGATAATCACATAGTACAACAAAACAGCGAGAAATTCATCAAAATCAACAGGAAAATCTGAGGCAAGAGCGTATATGATAAATAGAATCCCAGACTCGTTGCCAGTTCATATCAAATTTATCGCAACATATCACACGCATTTAGTCAGATTTGATTTGGAAATTGCTTATTCCAAAATATGTTACAAATGAGATCGCATGTACTAAATTTGATACAAAATTTCAGCGGGTAGGAGATCATCTATCTGTCATGGTTTTCAGACATCTTCTTCAGTATCCTTTCATCTTTCTCACATTTCTCTTTTTACAATCTATAGGCCTCTTATGTAATAAATATCAAACACTGCCGATAAATGATAAATACGGTAGACCTGGTTACCCATTCCAATAATATTGTCTATGGAAATTGCTTATTTATATCAGTATATGTCAATCTTATTCCCAAGACTGATATAATGCAGAGCACACTTAAGCAAGACAGGCAATTATGTAAGACACATAGACTACGAATATTATACTGGCAGAAGCAAACAGTGATATTTAAAGAAACTGCCAATAAAGTCCAATAAATGGCACAAGTTTCCAGACTGAACCTTTATCCCTCTAGTCTTTTTCTTATTTCCAATGACAAGTGATTACCGGTAAACTATATTATTTACATCTTTGTGTTCAATATGCTAATAGACCAGTACAGCTATGTTATTTCTTTGCATTCACAGACTGGGGTGTCCGCAGTAGGTGTAGATGATGCAGTTTGCAACCATCTCAACCCCCGTGGTGGGGGCGTAAACAATTCCGCCACCCCGATCATTCTACCACCACTGCCCTCAACCAACCACACTGGCCCTTAGTCACAGCAAACAAGCACCCCTCTCCCCCCCCAACACACACACACACACACACACACACACACACACACACACACACACACAAAATCGTTCACAAGCACACCCTCATCCTGGCAAGGGGGTGGGATTTGAGAGGCAGTTGTGGGTGCCGGTGAGGCAGTAGTTGCCCAACCCGCACAAATGGCCATCTTTTTATGAAAACCCTAAATATGCAATAAAAGTTGGGGTGGGGTAGTATTTATTTGCATGTGTTGTAAGATTATTTTTTAGTTTTTAAATGCCGGAAATGTCTTCTCAGATAATGAATTTTTTTAATTAGGCCATTCCGGACCAATGGCACCTCCCCAAATTTGCACAAGCCTGTAGGCGGATATGTGGTTTCTGATGAAGCATTAGCACCATCATCACCACCACCCCCATCCACCCCACCCACCCTCCCTCCGTCAGCAATAGATAGATTATGGGTCGCTAATCACCTGAATCATTAGTATAAGATAAGGAAGGTTTTCCTTTAAAAGGCAGTTCTGGACTGGCTTTATTACTGCCATCATAAACACATTTGCATCATTGGCAAACACCACTTGTTATGCAGCACAATCCCCAATGATGCAAATTTCCCATTGTGTAATGTGGGCCAACAAAGATGCACTTTGACAATGTGTTGGGAATGCCACCAGACATGACTGTTCATAGAACATTGGAATGCATTGTATGTATGATTACTGTATTCTGCGGCTGTAGTAATAGAAACATCCTACAGCTGCAATCAGTCCTTGTTCGCGTTTTCCCAATGTGTCTTGTCCTCAGCCGAAATCCTTACCTTCCTCACGTCCATTCTTGACTTGGGGGTACCGAGTTCTGCTATTTGAGGTCACCTTGTAGCATGCTTAGCAGATTTATGCAATGCCGTCATTTCCTGGCTTTGTATTTGCTGGCTCCGAGTAAGGCAAACTCCAAGGCGCAATTTGCTGGTGTGTCCTCTTCCACTCTTAGAACATGGCCAAACATGAAACATCTTTGCTGGGCGACTTTTACTGACAGCTGCGATGTATTAAACATCTTGGACATCATTGGAAATTTTGCTGTCTGGTCATCGGTGTCCAGTGATGGTGCATATGTGTTTGCAGGGGCAGGCATCGAGTTTGTCTAGAGCTGCCTTTGGAGCTGCCTAGCAGTTACACTTATACAGCATCAAGGATACGAAGGCTGCATTGTATAAACGTAGTCATTTTATCACGGGTATCGTTGATCTACGAAGAAGAACTGGAAAGCCATGTCCCCCATGACGCAGGGTGCAGCAATGTCAGCAGTACTGCAAAGCAGTAAGCCAAGGATTTCACCTTTCATCCATGGTTCGCCACCATGAAGTGGATCGTCATTTTCTTTAGTTTCATACTTTGTAGATAGGTATATGTGGATAAACTCTGTTTTGGATTCATTCATAAAGAGATTATCAATTTTTAGTTTGCTTGCAGCTATTGGCAGACGTTCGTCAAGGGGTTGCTTTTCCTGGTCATCGTCGGTATATTCCAACTCTAATGGCATACCCAGTATTTACACTGGTGCTTTCGTTTTGTGGAACTTTCCTGCACGGATTTCAATGCAGCAGCAAGGTAAGAGGTGAAAAGCACAGTAGATAGACCATCTCCCTATGGGGAGCCGATTGATGTCTCAAACTCTATAGATTTCATTGACTTGTACTCTCAGCTTGGTGTCTGTAAGCAGTAGTCTCACTAGTCATATCTCAGCGGCATTGCAACTGGCCTGGCGTAGTCCGTCTAGGATCTTCGAGTGTTTAATTGTGTCGAAGGTTCGTGACATGTCAATGCCCATTTTGCGGAAATCACAGTGTTTGGACATGACTACCAACACAAGCATGTGTTTAGTCTATACAATGTCTGCACAGCTGCGTACGTGTTTGAAGCCACTTTAATATGATCCGATCTTGGTTCTGATGCGGCCTTGAGTAACATTGGACAGGAGTTTCCGTAAGCTGTTGAGGAGCACAATGGGCTGCAGATTGCCTGGGGCCAGGTGGCGTTTTGGGCATGGTTAGCATGATAAGTGTACCTTGGCCGACGGCGTCAATGGGAAGGTGGTGCACAAAAGCTGAATTGATTAGGTGGATGATTGGGTTTGCGATAATGTCACTTACATATTTGAATAGTTCATTACTCAAGCCATCAGGTCCAGATGCACGTCCATTTTTTAGAGCTCTAAGTATCTTTTCAACTTCTGTTGATTTAATTGGTGTTAGCTTGGGGTCTCCCGAGAATTGGTGCAAAAGCTCATCATCGTGGTCAGTGAACTGATTCTGGAACCATTCTCGAATCGCCTCAGATTTGCCCTTATCAGTCCCAATAAAGTGTCCTGCAGATGCGGGCACAGTGAGTGGTTGTGTGTAGTCAGTACCTCTCAGGGCTCGGGGTGCTGAAACATTTTGTGATAGTCATCCGTGACAGTGATCTCATCTGCTAGGGAGTCTGCTTGTTGAATAGCAAGATCTTTTAAGCATTTGCTAATGTGGCGCAGAATGTTATTACGCTCCCAGCGTAGTTTGGCGCGGTGTTCACTTTGACCACTTTGATTGATGCGCATCCATAACACTTTCTGCTCTGCTGATAGTTTCAGTACTAGAGGGGACTTGTATACCTAGTTTGGCTGTTTCAAAGAACATCCATGGTGCTGGTAGCGAATGATTCCATAGATTTCAGTATTTTTGTTAGCTCTTCGTTTGTATCGGAGCTGAGTTCGATGAGGGACTTTTTGTATGACATTTGAGTGTCAGTGTCTCTGATGAGGTTGGGTAGGTTGATGGTGATGCTACCATCTTGCTTGATATGGAGTGTATGCATTGTACTCAGTAGCAAATCATTTAACTGAATAAATTCGGTAAGGAAACTCAAAAACATTTGCTTATTGAATGTCCATTTGCAGGACAAAAGAAGACTTTTAATTTACCACTGGAATGAGTAGCGTGTTTATCGAGCCAGTTTTTCTAGTTGTAGACTTTCAGAAATAGTCTTTTCTTGGCCTACATATACCTCAAGACCACTTCAGAGGGTGGTTTGGCATGGTTTAGCCATGGAAGGGTTAAACTCATAGAGGATTTACCTGCGTAAACCTGATAAATATGTTATGTGCCAAGCCAAGAGGAAACAGGACTGGGTATTCTGAAGGAAAGGAGGATAATGTGGACAAGAAACAATGGCCAAAGAATGACAGATTTGCACTGCCTGAAGTTTCCAGTACTGCGACTGTAAAATAAAGTACATCGACCTCTGCAACTGGGATAAATTGAATAATTTATCATTAATTATATCCAGTGTGGAGGTCCGGAGTAGAAATTGGTACTGGTATACGAATAGTTTGGTATCGTGTCCAGGTGGGGGAGAAATAGTTTCACTCGATAACCATTTAAATTGAGCATTCTCAGGATTTCAATTTCAAGTCAACTGTGCAGGTAAGCTAATTTAACAGGAATCTGTAGCTGTCATATACAATATCAGCTCCTAGTTAAATTAGCTTTAAAACAATAAACAGATTCGTTCTTGCATTACAAATAACGTGTCATACTTCAGAAATACAGACATATTAGTAAGTGTTTATGTGGTTTATATACTCACGAAACCATGTATCGTAACCCGCAACCCATTCAAAATTAAATGAATACCAAAACAAATAATCGTTTTTAATGTAATAGTCCATGCACTAGGAGCTATACTTTGGCCGATTGGTACCAAACAGAGGTACCAAACGAAACAATGCTTTTCTAAAGGTGTATTATCTGTAGTTTTCAAATCCGTATACTGGACATCTGTACATTGTAGCTTATTGGTAGTAATTTTCTCTCAAACACAAGGACTATCACACAAAAATGAAACGTTTTGGTGGTGGTTTTATTTAAACAACTCATGTGTGAATCCAAATATGTCATGTAATCTTTCTCCAATTTATTGATCATATACCACTCTTTAAGCCTGAAATCATAGGACCATTAACCTAAGGAACAACCTGCTACTATGAAGAAATAACTAAATTTTTGGTAGCTATTAACACTTTCAACCCCATAAACGTAAGAAAGTAAGTTCTATGCAATGTAAAGATACTATATTCAACTCCAATTAATTTCGAGCTACACACCAGCTTATCGCTATGGGTACAGCCGCACATTGACACTTTCAACACCACATAGGATACACCCCTTAAGATGTGGGGAATATGTTGTTATATGTTTTTAAATTAATTCTGTTTGCTTGCCTATCACCAATTCATTTCAAAACATTTCAAATCATCTGCCTATATGGTTGCCTGGGAATTGTGATATTTAACATTTCATGGTTGAAAGGGTTAGATGTTGATCATTGTACATCGCTGGCAATGGCATCTGATATGTGCAGTGTTTTATAGTAACATACATATATAGTATATTATTGTGCAAGCAGGGGCATCATTCCACAGATTTTCATCTTAAAACCCAGTAGATTTTCATCTTAAAATCCAATAACCGGCCTTCCCAAATGATACATCAAATTCCTGACTATGTAATATATTTTGCTATATATTTCGAACTAGTTTAATCGAAGGATGTTGCTGTCTAATGCAACAGCAGTTTAAACTCAAATTTATTTATAAATGTTAAACTGTTGATTGAAATTGAGATACATGTAGGTAGATGTCTATGTGCGTGATCGTGCATGTCCGTGTGGCCGTCTCTGCATGGGTGCGTGTGTGTGTGTGGACGTGGGGTGGTGGTGGTTGTGATGGTAGTGATTGTGGTGGCAGAGTTGGCATTTGTAAGTTGATTTCTTTGTTTGAATATAAAGTTCTCTTAGTCTGAGTCAGCATCCATCACCTTATCAGCAAGTCTATAATCTGTTATATCATTCTCATCCGCATGTGTCATGTTAGCAGAGTTTATTTGCATGATGGAATAGAGCTCGGGCAGCATACAATGCACACTCCCAAAGGACTGCATGTGGCAAGTGGCATTGCTCACCATATACTAGGAAGACACTGGCAAAGAAGCTTACATCCCTTTGGATTGCATTGTCCTGAAAAGGCGCTGACAGAAGTACACCGCAGTGATTGCATGGCATCACAACAATGAAGAGCACACATGATTTCATTGCACAGCTACTAGTTTGTGGATACTGATTAGCATAGTCCTGTTCGTTCTACCAAACCGCTTGTAGATGCTACAGCTAATTTTGCTAATGAAAGCAAGACATAGGATCAGCACATCTATGTTCTTCGTTACTACTGTTACTGTCCTGTATCCTGAGTCTGCAGCATGTTTAGTATGTAGTAACATATGTGTAATAGCTTCCTCATGTGTTTCATTGAGCTCTCCAATTTCCTGAGCATGTTCCCTAGAGATACTGATGCATTTCTCCCCATATGTCACATATACTACTTTATTGCCAATTTGCTTCTGTCTTGCTTAAGAGTCCTCTGTATTATTAACCAAACTATGTTTGCTGACAGAACATGACAGGCGACGACTCAAATTTTTAACTTTATGTGCTGCCACGATTTTGGAGAATGAAATCTATATAAACATTGGGGCAAACCAGATCTACGTCGTTTCTCTTTCTATCTACTTGATCCAACATTTTCTGTACACATCGAACACAACATCAATTCTTCCAGCATCAGGACAAGTTTTTCTCAAAATGTCTGGTCATAACTACTACTCTATATGAATTTTGCCCAAACAAATGATGATCTGCTTTGAGCATGACTTCCATGCTGCTGTGATCCACTCCTTCACCTGATTAAGTACTGCTAAACGACTACAACTTTAGCTTTGGGAGTTGATCATAGAAAGAAGATCCTTTCTCAAGCCGTGTTTTAACAAACACACTATATGCGTTTTCTACTTTTTCTTGAAACGTTAGATCATGGAAAACATCTGCGGGTGATGAAACACCTGATGATACAGTCAGCAGAGCACAGTCACTTGAATCAAAGGGATTGATCCAATCGTTTTTATGTAGATCGACAACTGATTGAACATCTGTTTCGTCCTGCTGAATACAAAATGTGAAATCCGGATTGCTGACACCATGTTCATTGAAATCAACTGATTGCTTAGTTGTCTCAGACACATGCTGCAATATTCTACTGACAAATAGTACTTTGATACTACACTAGAATTAAGGTTGAAACTTGTATTACCACCTGATGTTTATGTGTCATTGCTAACTGTTTCCTCCACTATTTGATCGACATGTATCCTGCCAAACACATTGCTTTTACTAGCAGAGCATCCACCATCTGACAATAGCTGGAGAATATGCTGATGGTTCTCCGATAGCCATGCCATCTGTGCAGGATATACAGAGGCACCGTTCATAATAGTGTTTGTCATATGCGAACCACCACGGGGCCAGTATAGATAGGACATGCAGATGTAGGAGTCAGCTGCTTTCTCTGGAGCATCGAATTAGAGCATGTAGGATCTTAACAATATATGTGTAGGATATGCAGAAAGTTCCTAGAGACCCTTTTCCATTTCATAGCAGATGTGATATTCATCAATCAAGAGTAGAATACATACACAAGACAGTTTTGCAAGAGTGTAGAGAAAGACTGGTAATCTGCTTTTCACTGTCAATTTTAAGATTGACAAACATCTCACACAGCTTCGGCAGTTAGTTGACATGATGTTCATCTATCCATGGTCGAAATCCCTTCCATAAAAGTCAGAGGAGACCTTCATATATGATCTTGTGAAGCCTTACTCTACGGCTATGTTGCCAACTATCGAAAACAATGTTGATAGAACCTGCCGCCACTAGGCCAGCCTCCACTGCTAGATCTCTGAGACCTGCATTGCCGAATCGCTTTCCCACGATGGTGAGATGACAAATTGTGTGGAATACACCCATCCTTAGGACACCACCATTGAATTGTTTCACATTGGTCCTTACAATTCCTGCATCTTTTTGCATAGAGAGCATGATCTAAGACACATATAATTTCCAGAAGTGCAAGTGCCTTCATAATCTTCTTTGTTTGCTCCAGTATGTGATGTACTGTTGACATTTCAGTTGCTGGAGCACTGATAGCAGGCACATAACTTAGCCAACCCTTTGTGACTAACTCATCGCTATTTGTCAAAATATTAAAGCCAGTCCCGGAGCTGACAATCCGGTTACCTACATTACAAAGTCATTATGGCATTTCCTGTTCATAAAATATCTCAGGAATCTGTTCATGGCTTGATTCGTATTGGAGTACTGGAGCAAAGATTTGTACATGCACAGCTTCTAGTAATGTTTGCCATGATAGAATGTCCTTGGGATTTGTAAGATTGTTTTTTGGCTCTTGGTGACTGCATAAGATACAAGTTCTAGTTTCAGGTGTTTTTTTACTTTGTAGCATGGTTTCGCAATCATTACCCTCAGATTCAATGGTTTATTAGGTTCACTCAATCTGAGATTAATAGAGAAATAAAAAATGTACGGCAAGAGTATTGAGCAGGAATTGCTCAAATTACACCCTAACTCCACAGCATACCATTTGCATTATCAATTTTCATGATCGATGTTTGGTATCTGTATGGAATTTTATATTCAATTCAACCATAGCAAAGATGATCTCCATGACACAGACATGGTTTTCAGATTTTATGTATATATGAGTTAAATGTATAAAGAGATATATGGCATGAAAATCTGAGTAATCGACTGATGGACAAGTTGATAGACATTTGGACGGACAATGCAGACCCTATGCACCACCATATATTAAAAGCTTCAATAGATGTGTACTACACACCCTCTCTTCCTCAACTTATACTATTCATATAGATTCTGGGCCAGCGAGAGAGTCATTAATATCTAAAGATTATACCTATTGACCATCTTACCATTAGAAATTCCATCTCCTCAGGCGCCATATATAGATCAAAATGAAAATAAACTGTAATTAACTAAAGCTACTGATTTGGAATGTCCAGCATCCATTTCCAGTATTGGCTTACTATCCTCCTTCAAGATCTTTTAGTATCACCATTTGGTACCAACCAACCCATCTGGCCCATGGACTATGACATATATTCATTAATTCATTATTCATATTCTTAATTTTTGTGAAATCTTTAATTCGCTTCAAAATAGTCAATATAGGCCTATTAATTGGGTGGTTACATTAAAATATTAAGTGCCATTCTAAGTGTTGTCGTCGTTGCCATCATCGTTGCTGCTGTCATGATTATTATGACACAAGCCTGGGATGACACATTTATTTCTTGTGTTTGCCTCATGTTGCTCACTGGCTTACAGTGTGTCACTGTGATACACCTGTGTGGCAGAATTCAGAAGAATGTATGATTACTGTATTCTGCAGCTGTTGGCTCCCAGAGGGTGTATTCTAAGACTCTCTGTGCTGGTGTGCCCCCTGGTATCCTTGGCACATGGCCACACATGGACCATCTCTGCTGGGTGACTTTTACAGACTGCATCGATGTATTACACATCTTGTACTATGCATTGTCGGAAATTTTGTTGTCTGCTCATCGGTGTCCAGTGATGGTGCAGGGGTGTTTGGGGTGGCAGGCATCAGATTTTCTAGAGTATCCTATGGAGTTCTACAGCTCTTACAGTTATATGGCATCAATGAGTAGTAGAGTATTATGGCTGTCAGAACAGAGGGTGGTGGGAGCCGCGGATTGCTGATTGGCACTACAGGAGGGAGGTAGGCTGTCAGAACAGAGGCATGATAACTTTGCAGCAGCTCCTTATAATTTATCTGACCCAGGTGATCACGGCCAGCCGGCTAATCGGTGGCTCGGCAGCTACAGGAGCGAGGTGGGCTCTCAGAACAGAGGGCTATATGGCTGCCAGAACAGAGGGAGGCCACACCCAGGTTACATAAAACTCCCGCACTGACCCCACTTGTCCGGGAGAACTCCCAATGATATCGGCCAGTGGCCGGCCTTTCTCTCTCTCTCATCCTGACTGATATCATCAGGAGTTTTTCTATCTGTGGGATAATTTACTAAACGTGATGATATTCCAGCTGGTGTGCGTGCGTGCGTGCGTGCGTGCGTGCGTGTGTGCGTGCGTGCGCGCGCGCGTGCGTGCGTGCGTGCGTGCGTGCGTGCGTGCGCGCGCACGCGTGCGGGTGCGCGCGTGCGCGCGTGCGGGTGCGCGCGTGCGGGTGCGCGCGTGCGCGCGTGCGGGTGCGCGCGTGCGGGCGTGCGCGCGTGCGGGCGTGCGCGCGTGCGGGCGTGCGCGCGCTTTAACCCCACACTAGGGGCAGGGGACTATCTGGCCCTTGATTTCTATTCTAGTCATCGTACCCCTGCATCCTAGTGTGTACCCGGTTTTATTTCGAAATTTGGGTACTATCTAGGTGGGGTCTTTTTAGTAGGGTTTGAACCCATCCATGGCTGGGTTTATTCAAAATGTCTAACCTCTAACGCTTAAGCCACCAGAACGCCAATATTAATGCATGTAAATTGTGCATTTATGTCTGACATGGTCTACCTTTTGAAATTATTGACAACAGTCTACAGCAGTCTATAATATGTATACATGTATGCTTACTGGCATTACCGATGGCAATCTTGTGAAACCGGTGCGAATTCATGAAATACTACTCCCAATCACATAAAAATTACACACACTACAGTTCTTAACGAATTAATACTGTGTATTATGAGACGAAAGCAGAGATTGAATTAAACTAACCTCATAAAACACCTACAAACGACAATACTGTTAAAAATGATAAATACCTAGACAAGGATATTACAGCAGCTTATAATGTGTACAGATTTTCCTAACAGGATATTAATTTCAATTTCATATCATAGATAACGCATAACAGGTTATCAGCTAAATCTAGCTCATTTTTGTTACTGCATGTGTGGCCAAGACGGCTAATGCATTACTCGTTATATGTCGAATTACACTTTAAAATCGCTGGTTCAAATCTCGCTATATATTTAATAGGCTGTAGTAAATGTAAACAGTATTGTCAGATAGTAGAGCACGCTGGACAACTTGTTTTGTGAACAGTCTGTCTGTCTGTATGTCTGTCTGTCTGTCTGTCTGTCTGTCTGTCTGTCTGTCTGTCTGGCACCAGGCTGGCCTCCAACCCCAGGCCAGCCCCCACCAGCATGTGATACGATCAAAATCCCTGTATTAGAAAAATGCAAGTGGATAGGTACACACATCTGTTATGGACATTGATGAAGTACTTCAAAATTTGGCGAGATTGTTTCAGCAGGGTTTATTAGCCATAACACTTAGGCTGAGAACCTGGCAGCTCTCCCTCCCGAGAAGCCAACCCCAGCCCCATGCAGTAAGCTACCAACCAGTCTAGAGAAGCCAATCCCAGCCCCATGCAGGAAGCTGCCAACCACTCCTGAGAAGCCAACCCCAGCCCCACACAGGAAGCTACCAACCACTCCTGAGAAGCCAACCCCAGCTTTCCTTTCTGAGAAGCCCTCCCCACTCCAACCCAGGGCTAGAAACCCCACCCAAGTTCACAGATGAGGAGATTAACAGGTTTCTTAATGCTATATTCCAAGAAATGAGAGACATACCCCCCAGGATTTGTGATGGTCCCACATGCAATCCAGAACTATCTGCAGGGATGGGAACTTCCTGGACATGGAGAAAAGGATCCAACAGCTTTCCTGGATAAAAGCTTGGACAAGATCGAGACGAAGCTGGTTGGAAGAGGTCCTCGACCTGAAGGGGGTGAAGTTCTGCCTTGCTCTTAAGATCACCCTCCACAAGGAGAAGAATGACGGGGGACAGAGGTCACCACAAATCCCCTGTTCTGGTCTAAGCAGAATGCCATCATGAAGGCAAGCGGTATTATCGAGGCTGTGAAGGAGGCCAAAGCCAAGGTGCTGCAAGGCCTTGAGAACTACGCCCGTGAGGGGTCTGGCTCAACATCACTGGATATCAACCACTACATCGTGGGTCCTACATCGATCTCCCTGCTTCGATTAAGTGAAAACATGCCATGGTTAATGTCCAGAACAACGATGATGACCACTGTCTTCACAGGTCTCTCTTGGCTGCTGCAATCCTGTAGACAGTAATTCCAAGTGGACATCGAAGTATTTAGGGCACTGGGACACCCTTGATTTCAGCGGTGTAAACTCTCCAACCCCTCTCCACCAGCTAAAGCGTGTTGAGCAGCAGAATGGCCTGGCCATTAATGTTTCGGACGTGACAAGGGTGTCTACCCACTGCATCTGAGTGAAGCTGATCCCATCATTCATGGACAAATCTGCTGCTTATCGAGAAGGGTGGCAAGCAACACTATACCTGGATTAAGGACCTGAATCGCCTGCTCTATAATCAGAGTCGGTATAAAGGGAGAAAGCACTTCTACTAACCACGCCCACCCTATGCCAATGGAGATGACTAGAGAGGAGTGGCGAGCTCATAAAACCGTGGTCAGTTGCCATGTATGCGACAGACCATTAGAAGGGGGCAGTATCAGAGATCATTGCCACATCACTGGTCTCTACAAGGGGGCATCACACAATGTGTGTAATCTAAAGCTGTGTCTCAACCCTATAACCACCACCATCCCGGTCGTGTTTCACAAATGGTGTCGGTATGATTCTCACCTCATCATGCAGGCCATTTCCAAAACAGAGGGACAGATCAACTGCTTCCCCAACAATATGGAGAAGTGCATCTCCTTCAGCCTGCATCGGCTGCGGTTCATCGACTCGGCCCGGTTCCACCCAGTATCACTTGAGAAGCCGGTAGCTAGTTCCACAACGTCCCCACTTACAAAACATTATGAACCTAGCACTGCAACGCATAAGCTACTGCCCCGCAAGGTTGTATACCCCTATGAGCACATGGATGGGTGGTACCGTTTCAATGAGACCTCTCTCCCACCTCAAGCTGCTTTCTATAGTAAACTCTCTAGTAAAGGAATAACTGACAGCGACTACAACCATGCACATGCTGTATGGGCCCAGTTCGGCTGCCAGACCATGGTAGACTATCATGACCTCTATCTGCGGTCTGACACTCTGCTCCTTGCCGATGTCTTTGAGAACTTCTGCATCACGTGCCTCCAGCAGTATCATCTGGACCCAGCTCACTATTACACAAGCCTGGGGTTGAGCTGGGATGCACTTCTAAGGAAGACAGGTGTGGAGCTGGAGCTCCTCATTGACTACGACATGCATCTTTTCATAGAGAAATGCCTCAGTGGTGGTGTATCAATGGTCAGCAAACGCTATGCTAAGGCAAACAACTCATACATCATGTATCTGGACGCTAACAATCTCTATGGATGGGCAATTAGCCAACACCTACTGACTGGGGTTGGGGGGAGGGTTTAAGTGGGTGGAGGACATTGATGTCAAAGAGATTACACAACATCCTGATGATGATGATGAAAAGGGCTACATCCTAGAGGTTGACCTTGTGTACCCACAAGAGCTGCATGACATGCACAATGCGTACCCGCTGGCGCCTGAATGGATGAAGGTGAAGGGAGAGTGGCTCTCAGAGTATCAGTGTGAATTGGGCGAGTCGATAGCGGAAACGGCAGCAGAAAAACTGGTGCCTAACCTGAGAGAAAAAGAACAGTACATTATCTACCACCACAACCTGAAGCTCTACTTCAGCCACGGTATAAGGTTGAAGAAGGTGCACAGGGTTCTTTGCTTCCATCAGTCACTGTGGATGGAGCCTTACATCCGACTCAACACAGAGCTCTGTAAGAAGGCGAACAGTAACTTTGAGAAGGATCTCCATAAGCTTATGAATAACGCTGTCTTCGGTAAGACCATGGAGAACTCACAAGTGAGTAGATGTCAAGCTAGTGTTGTCATCTAAGGAGGACAAGCTGCGTCACCTAATAGCCAAGCCCAACTTCTTCTGGGCAAAGGTGTTCGATGATGATCTAGCTGCTCTCCACATGTACAAGACGAGCCTGCTGCTGAACTGCACTGTCTATGTGGGAATGTCCGTCCTCGACCTATCCAAGCACCTGATGTATGACTTCTACTACAAAAGGCCGAAGTGACTATATGGTGCCAACTGTGTGTTCCTGTACTCTGACACAGACAGCTTCCTGCTGGAGATCCAGACTGAGGATGTCTATGCTGACATCGCTGCGAGGAGCGACCTCTATGACACAATCGACTACCAAGTAACACACCCACTACACAGTACTGCCAACAAGAAGGTCCTGGGCAAGATGAAGGATGAGTATGCCGGGGTGCCAATAGAAGAGCTTGTTGGCCTGCCCCTGAAGATGTACTCCATCAAGTGGTCAGATGAGCAGGAAGTCAAGAAGGCAAAGGGTGTGCGCAGGGCTTTTGTTAGATAGATTCGTCATGAGCATTACAAGGAATGCCTCTTCGAACGAAAGGTCTTTCACCATGGTATGAACATGCTGCGAAGTGAGGGTTACAACCTCTACAGGGCCCACCAGACCAAAACAAGCCTCAGCCCTTCAGACACAAAGCGATGGATCACTTCCGATGGTATTCACACCCTGGCTTATGGTCACAAGGATACCATCACTCTAATGGATGCTTTCATGGAAGAGCTGCTGGTATGAGCATCATGTGACATGTTCAACTGACAGTCAGTGGAGGATGTCTAATCTCCGAGGTGGAGGTAGCTGGGTGTCTGTAGGGATAGGCTGAACTCCTCTTGTACAAACGGCCGCCTAGGACTGTTCTCCGACCATTCCAGGTAGTACAGCGTAGGCTGTCCAGCCGTCTCCACATGCCTGGAAATCTGGTCTACATCTATCGACCAGTTGGGGTCAGTCACCCGCCTACGTCCACCATCCAACTCACCAGGCTCATACAAATACCGAACAAGGGAATGGGATGGAAGTCTATCCTCTGAGCACAGCTCTTGAACAGAGCATCGAGGTTGGGCCACAGATGATCACTGAATGGCCTTGAGTGGCTTCTGTCCTATCAGCCTAGGAACCTCATCATTGGATCTCTCCACCACAACAGGCAACCCTCTCACCCATACCCTGGACTGATCACCCGCTGGGACAGCCATCTCCTGAGCATACTGATGTGAGAACAGCCTCTCTGCCAGTGTCCAGTTCCACCACTCGACACTAGCCTGGGCACGGTGATGTCCCACCTCGCCTCACCTAATCACCACACCATGTTTCCACACGAGGGCCGCAGTTTCAACTCTAAACTCCTTACCATCATCCACTTGCAGCAACTCTGGCCACTGGAGGGGAATTTGTGGGTCCTCATAGATGCTCTGGAACCCAGCAGCCCTCTGACCTGCGGACTTATCCGTGAGAGTCATTGCCGCCTTATACCTACTGGCGACATCGACGATGATGAGGGCGTACTTGTAGGTCTTGCATGCTCCTCTGGAACAGACCCGATCATGCGGAAGAAATAACACATCAGCCTGATTGTCAATGTTCGGGACAGGTTCATCGAAGTCTGCATACTGAATGTGCCGTGGACGAGGTCTGTAGATCTGCTGTATCGCCTGTCTGGTAAGCCACTGGCTAACCATCTCAAAGGTGAATCTATGACCCTTGAGACTGCAGGCTCGAGCAGCTGGTGAGGCTCACGATAGTAGCCGCCAGGCCGGTAATAGAGATCTTCAAGAGAGGCTATCAGGACCTCGGATTTCATCACTGACATCGACTCCTGTCCTCTCCTGTACAGCTCGGGCAAATGCTAGACAGACGACCAGGCGACCGTCGCTCATCTGACGATCGATGAACAACTCTTTGAATACCTGTGAACACTGCTGTCTAATCTCTGCCACGCTGGTGCTGTCACTAAAAGGAAGCTTATCGACAAAGGCTAGCCAGTTAAGGGACATGACAAGGTCATGCAGAGAATCCATCCTATATAATATGTCTTAAATGTTCGGCAGCCCTGATGATGCGTGCTATCACAACATATGGGAGCCATGGACTGGCAATGCCAAAGATTGTGCCTACCCCAGAGGCGATGGCTGGAATAGCCTCAGATATCGTCTCAACTCCATGGAGAGCATTGTTGGCGATTTTGCGGATCATCTCGCTAGCCTTCGTCGTGAACAGAGCAATCAGAGCTTCACGTAGGTACGATAAATTCCCTTGGCTTGGTGGATTAGTCGGCGAGATTCTGGTTCTACATCTTCACCATCATAGTCCTCATCATAGACGTCCTCATCATAGGCATCCTCATCATTGTCCTCGTCTTCATCATAGTCATCCTCATTGTAGTCCTCATCATAGTCCTCAACTGGATCCTCGAAAGCTTCCGGTTCATACATTGCTTGCAGTTCCTGCTGACTATATGGTGAGTTTAAATCACCTGTATAGACATGGCATCCGCAATCTTGAATGCAGGTGTGTTTGCGTTGGTGAACTGGGGTCTCGGCTTTGCTGACCATAAGGTGGCAGAGGTTGAGAGAAAATGTCATAACCAGGTGATGGAGAAGCTGTATAAGGAAAGGTTTGAGTACAGCAAGGCACTCGAGCATATGCACCAAAGGGATGGCACGCCAATGGCCACAAAAGGCTCAAGCCACCCAGAACATACACGAGCCTGATGAGCGTTTTGATGAGTACTACGTGGCTGTAAAGCTCTCTGGGCCGATGCTCGACTATGAGGCATTATGAGGTCAGAAGACGGCCGAGGCCATAGTAGTAGTGGCTGCTGTAGGAGCGGTTGTAGCTGAGATGGCTGCTGGAGTTATGCTTTACTCGCATTCAAGCTGAATACCTCCATTTTGTGAGAAGTGAACCTTGCTAAATCCAAAGTATAGCACTGTTACTCCGACCGGGCGAGTGCCCCCTCGTTCCCCATGCAGGTTCCCAACATTAAAAGCTGAGCTGGTTGCCATAGTTAGGTGGGATGTCCCTTCCTTCGAGGTAGCACTGACCTTCGAGAACTGACTCGAGATCCTTGTGGCCACTGGTCAGGTGGAGTAGGGCATATGACTTCGTTTTCTGTTGATAAAGACAGCAATCAGCCAGATCGTGCACCTCACCGAGTACGTTGGTCCCAGTCACCACAAGTTTGAATGTGTCTAGCTCCCCAACCTCCTGGACCACCCCTCCCCTCTGAACCAAGACTTCTACAGCTACGCAGTCTGAGGCACCTCGTTGCAATGTCAACTCTAGACGCTGGTTAGCCATGGCCTGGACCTGCTGATGCTCTCGTGCTACATGTAGGATTCAGTGTCTAGAGCCTGCACATTTTAGTTCTTGGTCGTTCTCGTCATGCCAGACCTGAAGTCGTGGAGAGGTCATCATTACATCCATAAGATGTTCAGTGTACACCCGGAGGAACAGCTTGTCCTGCATCAAGTCCGCGTTCATGTGTGTTTTCTCGAGGAGGGAGAAAAGTGGCACCGCAACAGGTATTTCTATGTCTGGCTGTAAGTTGAATTCTGTGAAGCTGTCATTACATCCGACGGCATAGTACCCTTTTCCCTTCGCGTAGTGGAAGCCAGTGGAGCCAGGACCCGGTACTCATCGTTCACATAGGTGGTGTCCATGGTGTTGTTGCTCTGCATAATCTCCCACCTGCTCACCACCTGCGGGCGCTCGACCTTCTTCATCTCTGTGCTCTTGCGCTTGAACTTGAGAGAGAGAGTGAAGTCGATGAACTTCCCCACTGTGGATAGAGGGTTCGCATCATGGATACTAGATCGAATGACAGTTAGACAGTCCTTCCGAGGATCAGTGCAGTGTGAGCCACAGGTTCAACTGCCCCATCTGGATGCTGTACGTACTGCTGCATGTTTAACGTCTAGGTATATACCAGTTTTTAAATGGCGATGTATAAAGTACTACTTCATGAGCTCGTCTTCGGTTGGCAGAAGAAACCTGTATCACCCTCGAAGAAGAAACCAGTACAGCTGACAATTGCTAGGGTCCGACGACTACTTCGCGACATCAACATTATCCACGAGTGAGCCAAGGTCTCACCTCCGTCTGATGTAGAGATACTGACTGCCATAGAGGAGACCACACCGACCTGTAGTATGAAGAAATTATTGACTCGGATGCTCTACCAGAAGTTTGACAGTGCTCAGGGCAGGTCGCTAGATTTCTCCAGGACACCCACTAAGAGTCCTGTAATTCTAGCTCTCCAGAAGGCTAGGCTTGATCCCAAAGATAACCTAACAGTAGGGAAGTGGGCTGGCATATTCGATATCCACACTGATGATGAACACCGGATGTTGGATGATATCCAGGCTTGGGCCACAGATTACTTCCGAGTGGAGATCAGTACAGTTGTGACTGAGGGCCGCGAGGCTGAGCATGCCACTGGTCACACTGAAGGTTTAGAGGAGGGGTTGGCCACCAGCCACAAGGAGGCCGTTGAGCACATGTTCAATGAAAAAGGTAGGAAGCAGTTAGAGAGTAATCCCACCGAGAACTACCAGAACTACCTCACCAAACATACTCTCAAGTCAGATGCTAAGAGGGTATGGACGAAGTGGGTCTTCCACGAGAAGTTTTAGAAGAGAGTCATAGCATCTGATCCTCAGTGGATAAAGTTTCAAGCTGGCCAAGTTCCTCAAGTTCTGACGAAGTTCCTCAAGCTTCTGATGAAGTTCCTTAAGCTTCTGAGGAAGTTCCTCGAACCTGAAAAAGCTTCCCGCCATGACTACTGTCTTCCTGGCTAACGCTTTCGCTTTAGCTTCCTGGCGGGATTCAGTACCTTAAGTTTTCTGCTTTCTCCAGAGAAGGCTTGAAGTGGGACAGCTCATCAGTCTCCTTGTTGCTGAATACGGACTGGTACCATTGACCCACCCTCTGTACTCCCGTGACAAAGTCCCATTTGGTCTCGTTGAGGGTCAGGTAGTCATATATGGTCTCCAGCAGGGCATGCCCACACTTGGTGCTGGGTGTACATCTGAAAGAGGATGAAGAGAGTGATCTTGGTGTGATGGATGCGCCCTGTTATGTCGCTGAGGTAGATGATAGTCTTCTGGTCCATTGTAGGGTCATCGATGACTAGAACAAGTGGGTCTGTTAGTAGAGCTACTAGCAGCTTCTCTATTGGTGCCTGTAGGGCCCGCATTTTGGCTATTGGGCCCTTATACCACTGGTCGTTGTTGTTGACAGCGTCAGCGGCAGAGTCGGGCACCAGGAGTATGTAGCACTCACGCAGATGTTCTGCCAGCATGGTGCGCATCAAGATGCTTTTGCCATGTCCCAAAGGAGCGATGATCAATACCACCTGCCCAGCATCGGCCGGTCTACTGAGGTATGGTATGGACATTTGCGCATGCGTGTGAAGGATGACCAGCACCTGTTTTGCTGTAGCCTCGTCTATATCTGGGAGTTTAAATGGAAGCACTTCCTGTATGAGCTCTATTGCCTGCCGTTGTTGTACTGCTGGCCGAGACAAATGATGTGATGGAGGTGTCGAAATCCCAACAACAGCTGAGAAGGTACCGCAGAGGGCCTGTGTCAGTAGCAGTGTCTAGAACATCGAGTATCCATATGAGGCAAGCATGTGAGGTCATGTCTATTAAGAGGCCTTAAATAGCAGGCCAAAGAGCCCTGACTTCTTCACCTCGGGGAGTTGAAGTTTAGAGGCAGCCACTTTTTCACCATCGACGCTAACATCGCTGACCATAATCCTACCAATCTGTAGATTATTTCCATCCAGTCGGAAGGAGCTTCTGCTCTTGAACAGGTTCTGAACGAGCTCATATGCCTGTGATTCAGCCAACAGATTGATGGCTCCTTCATCACTCATCGCAAGGGCACCTTTGACAATTAGCCTGTCCCCTAGTGTCATGCCTTTGTATGCAGTGGTGGCACTGTTAACGGCTGAGGCTCCTATGGAGATACGTTTCCGATGAGGTCTCTGACCAGTACGGTACCACAGATTTCCTGTGGTTTACCCTTCTCATCGAAGTCCATGAAGGAAATGGGGGCAACGGTGTCCTCTGAGCCGAGGTATGCCTCACCTAGGTGTGCCAACCCCCCCCCCCCCAATTTCCTTACTCTCCAAGTCTGTAAACTGTAATGTAGTCTGTGATCGAGACATTGTATTGTTGGAAGGGTATACATAGTGGCTTAAACCTTGTGGTACCCAGCGGGGAACTGTGAAACAGATGGACACCTAGTCATATCCACAGTGAAACAGATGGGCATAGGTAGACCAGGCAGTGGGCCAAGGAAATAGGTAGCAGTGCGTCAGAATATCTGCCCTCCCTGCAGGGGCATGCCTTGTTGGCTAACCACCATTTCTGGGCATTGGAAATCCTCAGTCCATGTGATCGAATATGCGCTACTGACTCTGGCGACATGCATAGATTGTGTCGGTAGCTGCTGTGTCTTGCTTTTGAGCAGCTTCGCCTGGCTCTCCGGGAGTTGCTTTACAATTGGTACCCTTGACGTCATTGTTTAAGCCCTGAGTATTCAATGCATTTAATCGTGTATGTTCTACCTCAAGAGCACTAAGCAGCTCTACACAGACTGCATCTGTCAGCTGCTTAAATTCGTACTCGGGAATATCCAGCTCTGTGTTTAAACTATTGAGCTATGCCTCAGGTACTATGACATCTTCCGCACTGAATTGAAGGGCTACAAGAAGTCACCAGATGAACTCGCATGGATCTTTAGCTTTGAGGTAACAGAGGAGCTGACAGCCATGGAGCTCTACCTAGAATTTGGTGAGGGGCAAATCTGCTTCGTCAAATACCTCATTGGGGGTGGCAGTTTCGTAGAGCAGCTCCTGCATACTAAGAGATTCTACAAGGATCGGGAGTATCTGTCGGATGTGTTCCAGCAGTTGCAGATATCCATGGCATCCCCTGACTCTGGGTTGAATATGGGTCTGCACTACTACAAGCTGGAAAAAGGCTGTACCACTGAACCAATATGGTCCTTGGATGTGTATGCTGTCAGCGTGTTTGGGGGCTGTCGGGCAGGCCAATCTAGTTCAGGCAATCTCATTTGCCATAACTCCCACACCGGAAGAGAATCAGGATGATCTATCGCTCAAAGAGCTTGAACTACTAGTGGCAGAGAAGACTGGTGACGAGCACTGGCGGGCGGGGTGGTGGGTGTCAGCATGGGTCGTTGTTTGTCCTCCAGCACGCTATGTGTCAGAACGACAGTCGGAATGACAGGCGGAACGATGGTAGCACTGGCCCTCATAGGAGACCATGGGGACCTAGGTGTCATGGGCGTTGGGACGACATGCGCGACCGAGGTGATGTCAGTGTTTAACCCAAAGTGGACCCCGGGGAACTCCCCTTGACTAAGGTTGCTCGGAAGAAACCGCAGGTGTGGAGATATGGCAAAGTTCAGCTGGTGGCAGCCTTCTGTAATGCCTGCTGGAACTTGCCAATGAGGCTGCTAGCGTCTGCAATGGTGATCATATCCAAGACTGCTGAACATAGCATGCACCTCTTTGCCACTCACCCCATCTATAGAGCAGCGCAGCTTGGTCTGGGCTGTCAGGAGGCAGTAGCACAATACTTCTAAGGACGGGTTGATTTGAATGACCCCCGCTGGTGTAAGCCCTGAGGCTGTGTGTGGGACAAAGTACTTCCAGACATCTGGGTGGTCCTGAGTGATTCCGGTGATGTGCATATTCTACACCCTCGCTCTGGGCTCTGAGTCTGGATTGAATGAGAATGTCGCTGTCTTCCGACGGCCGATTTTCCATGGTGTCTGATAGGGGAAGCCCGAGTTGTCTCGTCTCGGGTCACCATACATAATGTCAAGGCCCATGTTGTCGCCACCATGCCACCAATAGTCTGAGTGGGCATTGAACTCTCGCTTGAGTCTACTGGCTGCTGACAGGCTGTAGCTAGTGGTTCCCGTGGGCTGTTTGAAATCATTTGTATCACGCAGGGTTGCACCAAGCTCATGGAGGATTCGTCTCACCATGTAGTACATATGGAATCTGAGACAGCTGGCAATGCGCACAGCTTCGGGGGTACCAAAATAAGAGTGAAGCAAACCCACGCTGGACACCACATGGCAAAGTTCAGATGTTGGTTCCAGAATGAGAGATTCGGGCCTGCCATCCAGATATGAGCTTTCTTCGCATCCTTGATGGTGATTGCAAGGTTGGTCAGTGGTCGTGGATTGATGGAGAAACTAATGCGGGACCGCCGTCGACTGTGATCGAAATAGGTGTTAGGTCCGGTATGTCATCCAGGAGACCACATGGTCCAGCTCTCGAGCGGGTCCAGCATGTACCCAGGAGGAGCGGTTGGCTCTGGTCGATTGTCGTGAGGTTCGTCGGTAAGGCCATCTATAGTAGTTATCTTAAAGCCACTGTTCCAGCTGCGGACGCAACATACTATTTGACCCCATAGAGATCTTCGATGCAGCCCCAGCATCTCGATTTTTATCTCTTCCATGTCCACCAGCCCGCTGAAGCCTTTGAGGTATTGCTGGCACACTTTGGGTATCTCTGTGTGGTACAGGATTTGGAGCTTCAATATATGGTGGTACTCTTCATCACTGACCTGCCCATCCTCGAGAGCTTTGCTAACAGACTCACCGATAGCCCGTAGGCTGCTCTGTGCCAGTGTTACATACGTAGTATGCTTCTCCAGCTTCCTGCTGATCTGACGCTGTCCAACCACCAAGCTGGTGGGCAGGACAGTGGTGCCAAGGATCACATCACCCAGTAGGATAGCGACGATAGCACCCACCACTGTAGCGAGGGTGGCAACGGCGGCCACACCAACACTGGCTCCCTTCACACATGCAGCTGTGATTGTGCGTGCTAGACTGTTGTAGGCTGGTTTATATCGCCTGTGTGTTCTGCAGTACTTTTCTGTCTCGTGGACGAGATTCTGTCTGATGGTATCAATCTGGTGTTGCCAGCCATGGACTGTACCACGCTCCTCAGCTGCCAGGGCGGGATATAGTTCAGGCTACTTTCGCCACTCCGATTTCGCCATGGTATACCTAAGTCTTAAACTCGTGCCATCACCTGTAGGATCTGTTGATGAGTCATTGTGGGATTCATCTTGGAGAGCCTGGCGAACCGAACGAGCCTATTGGTGTGGAGACATACCTCTCTCAAACACCCATCATCCAGCATAATGTCAGGGGCCAGTTGCCTTCGCAGCCATGACATCTGGAGCTTTACATTGTCCGCCTGTTAGTACCCCCCCCCCCCACCATTGGTGGACTTTCTTGGATTTATGCGTCTCCTATTTCCACTGCAAGCATTCTACACACTTGTCACACACGTCACACCCGTCACACTCGTCACGCTCATCACCCAAGTAATCATATGTTTGGCCCTACGACACCATCCTCCTGCCGGATGAGGCTCTCATATTCTTGAACAGAGTTGTAGTCTCTTCGTCTCCTTGCCTCGCTGGCGTTCTGCTCATTCCAGCTCACCTGCTGCAGTCGCTCACCTTCTTGTCGCATTTCCTGTACCGCTATATCTACAATCCCGGAGAAGGTGTGTGTCTGCTCCTCTCTCCCCTTTTTCAACATCTCAGCAAATGCCTGATAGGTCTGATATGATATCATGATGATAGCTCAATAAGTAGTAGCAGTGTAAACTCTAACTGGGCATCCGACAGACCACCATGCTGGCATATAGACTAATGGTGGAGCTGTCAAACAGGTGATTTACATGGGTTAACATGTTGGGGTTGATCGCTTTCCACAGTTTGCTGGTGGCTCCTGGCAGAGATTCTATCACATCTAACCATACTTCAGTCAGTGAGCTGTGGTAGGTACTTCCCGGTGGCAGATATAACACATTGGCATGTTTGTACGTGGTGGAATGCTGAGCTACCTTGAAGAGAACCCATTCTATGTGATACTGAACTATATGTCTACCAACTACAGATGGGCTGATGACATTTTCCCCATTTTGGAGTAGCAATCGGACAATCGGCATGGCTATACACTCCGTTTAGACCCTATATAGGTATAAACAATGGAGCCCATATTTGCTCACTCGACCGGTCTAGCTGATCTTGTGGGTGTGTACGACGTTGATGCTGCCAAGGTTAAGGAAAGCGATGGCAAGTCGTTTGTCCTCCCATATGGAGCAAGACATTCTCCCTCCATCCTGTCGGTGGAGATGGTGTATAACTGCTCATTGACCTAAATGATGTCTCGATGGAATGTCTGGGTCGAGAGAGGGATGGGGACAAAATAGTGTTCTGCTATGACTTCCCGAAGAAGAAGTTCATCCTCCACCCCTTGATAGAACAGTCACTAGACAAGGTTGAAGATGTTAACACCTTGGACACTGACCTGAGCATTCAGGTCTTAGAGCCGACTGTGAAGCATGCCACACTGATGTCACATGATGGTGTAGTCTTGACAAAACAGCTTCGAAAAGAATACCGTGTGTTACCATGCTGGAGCTGGTGCTAATTGGCGAGCGTGGATGCCACTATACTCCAGTGGTTATTGAGCTGGTGTTCACCCCACTCTCCACCGTTGTGAAGAAGGATGGTACAGTCCGGAAGCTTTATAACTGGGGGACAACTTTCCTGATCTATATAGGACAGGGCATAACCCTAATTGCAGGGGGTCATAGGAATGGGGTCACTGGAGGAAAGCTCTTGCTGTGTCGTCCGTTTAATAGACCACAGGAAGCTATCAATATTCAGGATGGCATCCTGCGGATATAGGGTGTGTCGCTCTCCTCGAAGGCGAAGGGCACAGTGAAGCCTCTCAAGTGTGTCAGGCTCACAAGTCCGCAAACAACACCCATTGTGCTAGAGCTACGGATTCTAGCTGGTGGTAAAGTGAAGCAGCTAAGACCTGCCACAGATGGGATGAAGATCAGCATCGAGGCCGGCACAGGGCTGGATCTGACACATATATTTCATGAGGGGATCACCTTGTTCGGTTTAACCATCCATATATAGGATGCTGGATATACTATTGCTCATACCTGTGGTGGCTGCCTCGCAGACAGCCATGGTATTAGATGCCAAGTGGTCCCACCTGTGAGACGAGCCTCAGTGTAATCCCTTCCACGACCATCCGCGGAAAAACATCTATGACCGGTTTCACCCACGTGAGGAAATTGAGTCTGCCTGGCACTTCTATGGTGTAGGAAGGTCTGGACTGGTTGTCTGCCGGTGAGGCAGCACGAGGTCCTCTGTGTCACCTGTGAACATGCTAGAGTCTGCCATGGTGCAGATGGAAGGTACTTTAGCGTTCTACCAAGTGAGCGTTGCCAAGGCAGCTGGAAGGGCCTGTGGGTAATCCCCTCATGCCGATGTGGCACTGGTCATGACCACGTGTTTGTCTGAGCAGCCTCGCTCTGGAGAACATAGGCTACATTGCGGCAGGCTGCTCAAGTGCTCTGCTTGCAGCTATTGCTGCAAGCAGAGCGTAATTATTTGCATCAATAATATAGCTGTTGCTGCAAGCAAAGCAGAAGCAGTTCCGAGGAACATCAGAATGCCGTCTTCTCAGCATTCTGTGTATGATATCCAACTAGAGATGGTAAACAAATTTGGGCTTGATGGAACCGGGAGAGATTAGAGCGGAATGCACCCGGATTTTCAGGCTTGCTTCTTTAACATTGGCAGCATCTAGATCATTAATGCCATTTCTGGCAGTGGATAACTTCTTAACTCCTGTACTGTTGGTGGATTTCGGGCGAGTAACTCGTCTACTACTGTTGGGATTATTAGGCCAGGAGAATCACTCCAGGACTCAAGCGATCTATTTGCATAGTCGCCCAGGTCATGTAATGGTCTTGCCACCTTTCCCAGCCATGCTGCACAGCCTACCCCATGCATGTAGCTCCATAGTTCTAGGGGGTGGCTGTAGATGGCGGGAAACTCGTGTGCTACTGTTGGGAGTATTAGGTCAGGAGAAGCACTCATGTTGATAATATTCGTCTCTGGATGGTTAAACCTGTAATGTGTGATCGGTATATGATATATGTCTCTAAATGGGCATTCGACCCATGTAATGTGTGGTTAATCACAGGTGATCAGTATACCACTAAGGATGTGTCTCGAAATGGGTGTTCGGACGAGCTGCTGCAATGTTATCACGCCTCTGTTCTGACAGACGACCACCCTCCTGTAGCCACCGATCGGCGATCCGAGGCTCCCACAACCCTCTGTTCTGACAGCTCTACTACTCTACTACTTCAATGATACACGGGTTGCGTTGTATAAACGTAGTTTTTATGTTAATGGCATCTTTGATCTATGAATCCATAGCTTCTAGATGGACTGGAAGGATGTGCCCCCATGGCACTGTGTACATCGATGTGAGCAGTACTTGCAGAGCAGTGAGACCAGAAATTTAACTCTCCTCCATGGTTCGCCATGCCGAATAGGATTGTAATTTTCTTTAGTTTCATGCTTTATCGATATATATATGTGGGGAGTTCACCCATTTATTGATCTTATTTTGAGAAGAGGGTGGGGTGAGAAAGGTATTATTTACATAGCCATATGACATCAATGACAGTCTGTTAAAATCATTTTCAAATATCATCTTTCGAAGAAAGCTTATGTAGAATGAAATGTTAGTTTGTTCTAATAAATAATTAGCTGATGTACGTTTGGGATGTAGCATGTGTTTGTTCATTGGTTTTAAGGGCCCGTTAAACCCAATCGAATGCGAGTGAATTTTGAACCCGTCTATTATATACAATACGTAATATTAAAACGGACTCGCTGACAATAACGCAATCGCATACAGACATAAACGATAGTTGTGCTCACACGAAAACCACGCATTTGACGAACTAGCAATTAACCTACTTCAAACATGATAATAGTATTCAAATCGTCATGAATTAACAAATATTCGCTCACAACAAAAGGCGGTTTACGCTGTTATCTGTTATATTTCTTGCTTTCACCGTGTATCCAGGAGTCATGGACTGTATTTTAAGGATATTTACGTGCATTAATACAGAAGCAAACATCACCTAGTATCTCTTAAAATACATTTATACGATAGAAAACATTATTATATATTTAAAGCACTTTACCATGAATGATAAATGCTGCATTCATAATAGTTGAATATGGATTCTAACATTTAGATTGTCTCATCCATTTTCAGACAAGGTAGGGCATTGACTAACATTACCATAGTGAATGTACTGCCCTGACCAAAATGATTGAAATACAACATATGACCAATTTAAACAGAACTGGTAAGTATGTCGGAGCGATTAACATCACCCCCTACAGCACCCTTCATGCTGTGGAACATGGAAAGTAGATATTCTCTGTATGCATATCTCCCAGGCATCTTCAACAGGCGGAACTCAAACGATTTGTCCCAAGACCAAATTCAGTTTGTAATATCACTGTGCATTACTCACCACCATCGTGTGTTCTGTTGGATGTTCATTTAAAGTAAAATAGATTTAAAGACGATACAAATCCGCGATCAACTCCTAGAAACTCTAGAAATATGCATATAATAATCAGAAATCAATAAATAATACATTACATATTGTCTGTATGTTAGAAAGATTTAAAAGTGATTGCCGGATTCTGGATTGTGTTGGAACTCTTGGCAAAGTAATATGATTTCATTTTGCAGCGCATTCAGCCCAATGGTATATATATATATATATATATATATATATATATATATATATATATATATATATATATATATATATATATATATATATATATATATATATATATATATATATATATATATATATATATATATATATATATATATATATATATATATATATATATATATATTGCTGTTTTCAGTCTGAACCTTCAAGATCCGACAGTAACTTGATTACATAGATTACATTGATGAACTCCTGAGATAATGTGACAGAGTTTGACTTTTAACCCATTCATGTCCAATCCTGCCAAACCAAGCACCTTCAGTCGTCTATTAAAATGGTTATTCGCAAACCAAGACAATACTGTTTTTAGAAGTTTATCACTTAAATGAGTATCTCAATAAACGACCCAGATAGTCAATTGGTAAATTTTTTAAAATACTCTTCTCTTGGCCTGCAAATGGATACTCAGTAAGCAAATATTTTGATTTTTTTTTTAAACCAAATCTAGCCATTAAAGTGCTAATTCTACTTTCAAATTATGTGCTCACATGGTGTATTTTTTTACAAAAAAGGCATACTTAATCATAGAGTCAATCATTTCTGGACGAAGCCGGCCACAACTGGTCTCTACAGTGATCTTGAGAACTGCCCATTTGCAGGCCCAGAGAAGACTGTGTTTGAAAATGTCCCATTTCACTCACCATATTGATCGAGTGGCCGGATTAGGCTCCAGGACCATTTCAAAGTACAATTAAGTGCAATTAAATGGAAGATATTTATACTTTAATGGAAAGTAAAGATGCTATTATATCACACAGAATGCAGAAGATGGTTCATCAGAGCAGACAGTTTTACATTTTCCTGGATAGGACTCCTGACACACACACACTCCCATGAAGGATGAACTATCTTTCAGATCTGCACTGTCAGCTCCCCATCCAACCCACAATGCTCATCCTTTCACATCGCTATTTCATACCGGTGCTTGAAAGATAGCTATAACCGTGTCATTCAGCGACGAACTGTTTATCGCTTAAACAGTTCACTGGCGACTATATCATATTCGCGTTATGGTCTAGGATCCTTCCGCAAAGATCCGTCCCATTGTTATGAGGACATTCATCATGCGCTCGTGTTATTTCCTGTCAACGATCCCAGTCTATTACAGCAGCCATCTAACACCTCAGTGCCAGAGGGTTTGACCGGGTTGTGAATCACGTGCCATTCCTGTCGGCTATGCTTCTCCGTCTAGAGCACCTACGTCAATAAAGCAATGACACATTCGACAGAATACATATAACATTGTAATTAATACATTTTCTCTGGTCTGTATGGTTGAAAATCTTAGAAATGATTCATAATTTAATATGATGTTTGCCATTATATGCATTCTGCTGTCTTCAGTCCGGAGTTTGCTAATTTGACAGGAACATGATTGTGCATACAGTACAGCTCATACATAAATTAACATGTCTCCAAAACTAACACAGAACCACGTTAGTTAGTACAATATTGAACATGACGTAAGAAAGTATTCCACAGACGGTTTTATTTTGCATTGGAAATATTCGAAGTTATTTCTCAGCTGTACTCTAACTTAGGATCGACTCCCATGATAAAAATTAGTTTTGAAAGTCGCATTTACGTCACGAGTTCGCGAGTACACGTGAATCATGAAAATGCGTAATACACATTTTTCAATATATTTCTTTTCCGTATTTTTCTCGCGTTAATATTATTTTGCAAAAATATAATAAATTATAGAGTGGCGCAAATAGTAAGAGCAGATAGGAAAATGAGTCCACAGTTATGGCTATGTTTATGTTCTTATTGCATATTATTGTGAACGGCCAGGCTGGTTTTCTATGATCCGAGTATATATATGAAGGGAGTTGTGTTACACCAAGCGAGCGTGTGAAGCATAGCTCCCTGCTAACTCATTAGGTTCTAAGCTGACAATTGTCCTTAGCCCACGCTTCCGCTAAATACTATTTCAGGACATTTGGTTTGTGTTTCACTTCCATGAATTGGATCGTCATTTTCTTTAGTTTGTCGATAGGTATATGTGGGTGACCTCTGAGTCTATTAAGTACACATCGTCGGCATATTCCCTTTCTAGTGTTACACCCAGTGTGGACCCTGGGGTGGGTGTAGGTAGTCCTGTGGGATTTTCCCTCACAAATTTCAATGCAGCAGCAATGTAACAGGTTAAAATCACAGGGATAGACGATCTCCACGTGGGGAGCCAGTGATGTCTCAAACTCTGCAGACTTCACTGACATGACGCATAACACTCAAAGTGGTGTCTGCAAGTAGTAGTCTCACTAGTCTTAGTCTTCATTTCAACCGTCCTGGCCACAGGAATATAGGAGATTTAAACCATCGATGGCGTTCACAACTGATGCTGTTCTAGTGTCTCAGACCAATTTACACGGATTCTCAACACGAATAAAATAACGATTGAATATTGGAGTCACATCCCAAAACACTCGCATGCACACATACACACATAAGTCATGCTCACGCGAAAACCGCACATTTGACGAACTAGCAATTAACCTACTTCAAACACGGTGCTAGTATTGAAAACGTCATGAAATAACAAATATTCACTCACAATAAAAGGCGCTTTACGAGTCATGGACTACATTTTAAGGCTATTTACGTGCATTAATACAGAATCAACCATCACCTAGTATCCCTTAACTGCCATTTATACGGTAGAAAACATCAATATATATTTAAAGCTCTTGACCATGAATGATAAATGATGCCTTCAAAGTTGAATATAGATTCTAACATTTAGACTGTCACATCAATTTTCAGAAAATGTAGGGCACTGACTAACATTACCGAAGTGAATGTACTGCCCTGACCAAAATGCTTGAAATAAAACATATGACCAATTTAAGCAAAACGTATAAGTGTGTCGAATGGAATACACCCCTCTCGCTGTGGAACATTGGAATTAGATATTATCTGTATGCATATCACCCAGACATCTTCAAAAGGCGGAACTCAAAGAAGTTGTCCCATGACCATTCCAGTTTGTAATATCGCTGTGCATTACGCAACACCCTCGTGTATTCTGATTGATGTTCATTTAATGGAAAATAGAATTAAAGTGGACACAAATCCACGTTCTACTCCTAGAAATCTCTAGAAATATTCAGATAATAATCATGAATCAGTTGTCTAACATGTTGAAGGAGGACAGGGATAGTCTATTAGCATGAACACTGGATATAAAATAAGCTCAGTCTCACGACCATTGAACTTCGTAACCATGCTTCAAAGATAGATTACCAGCTTGTCCTCTTGGTGGGAAACTATTTATCGCTGAAAACATTTTGTTAGCCACTACACAATCTTCGCCTTATTGACCATGATCATATATCAAGGAACAGTCTCATTGTTGTGATGAAATTCGCTATGCTCCTCTGCCATGGCTTATCAAAGATCACAGTCTATTACATGATCCCTCTAACACCTTAGTGTCAGAGGGCGTGACTGCCTACCAAATCATGTGATCCTTTATGGTTCGCGTTACAGCGGGCCTACAACAATAACACATTTATTATTCAACCACAATGCTAATAACCTCGTAAATAATACATTACATATTGTCTGTATGTTTGAAAGATTTAAAGGCGATTTTGGATTGTGTTGGAACACTTGGCAAAGTAGTGTGATTGCATTTTGTAGCGCATTCAGCCCTATGGTAGACATGTTGCTGCTTTCAGTCTGTAGTTTCATAATCTGGCAGTAGCTTGATTACATACATCTTCTGATGGACTCCTGGGAAAATGTGACAGAGCTTGACCTTTAACCCTTACACGCCCAATCCAGAGAAAACCAGCATCTTCAGTCGTCTAATAAACCATTCATCTGCATGCCAAGAGAATACTATTTTTGAAAATTTAACGCTTAAATGACTGGCTCAATAAACGAGCAAGCCGTTCCATTGGTAAAATTTCAAAAATTCTTCTCTCGGCCTGCAAATATATACTTAGTAAGCAAATATTTTGATTTCTTACCAAATTTAACCATGAAATGATTAATGCTAGATTCACAGCATGCGCTCACATGAAGCACAAATACTTTTTTTTTCGTTTTATTTCTCTTGCCCCCAGATGATATTTTTTAAACAAAAAATTAAAAATTAATTAATTATAGTCTACCCTTTCTTGCTGAATCCGGCCACAACCGACCTCTGCAGTCATCGTGAGGACTGTCCATTTGCTGGCCAAGAGAAGACTGTGTTTGAAATTCTACCACTGAAATGGCTGGCTTGATAGCAATGTCAGTCATTCCAGTGGTAATTTTTCAAAACCAGTATTCTTTTGATATTCCACTGGACATTTAATAAGCACATATTTTGATTTGCTTGACCAACTTTAGTCATTAAAGATTTAAAGTAAATCTAACACGTCAGATGAATAGGAAGATTAAACAAAAAAGGAGTTGCACAGTTATTGTTGTGTGGTTGTTGTTGTTTTCTTGGTTATTGTAGTAAAATTTACAATATCTACAAGATAGTTAGACATTACTAAAGATTACCTGTGATGGAGGTACATGCTTGTGCTGGCATATTGACGCACAAACATTGTATGCTGTATATTTGGAGCTACTCGCAAAACAAGGTTCCATATGATCCAAATTATATTGCGTGAAACTGTGTTTCACCACACAATCTGACGGAATATAAGTCTCTGCTGAATGGTTATGTTCCTTCAGAAATTTTAGATGAAAACAAGATTCAGCCAAATGATATTGTGATATTGTTTGAGTTGTGGCGCAATTTGGCATCCATTTTATAGGCGTCTCATTGTTAATATGTTCAGAACGACTTGGGTCTGCCGCTCATGCATTTCAGCTGCCAAATGGCACATAATTATCGATGACAATTTGTACCCAATCAAAATCTTCCTCGGTGTCTGCCAGTTGACCACACAATAAGGTGCGGTTCCATAATCATCTTCAAGTGATTATAAGGGGCATCATGGAATTCTGGGTCAACAGTTCCACCATGAGGTTACTGACGTGCATGTAACATAATGTTTATAATAAAATCTATCAACTTCGCCATCGTCGCCGCCGCCACCATCGTCGTCGTCGTCGCCGCTGCCACCGTTGTCGCCAACGCGATTGTAGTCATCATCGTCATCGTCGTCGCCGCCGCCACAGTTGTCGTCATCATCTCGTAAGACAGTAGAGGCCGAAAAGACATTCTGTGGATAGATCCCAACATCTAGATGGGCATAGTCAAAATCATCGATTTTTATTGGTGTATGATTTCGTTCGCTATGGATTGACACAATTATGTCCAATTTGTGGGAAATTGTTTCCTTTGCAATAAAGATGTTCCATCATAATATAACGTGCACTTGCACAAAACTAATATTTTGGAAGTTTTAATAGATGGCTATGTGTGCGTAGATACCAACCCAGCAGGCACATGACGTTGTTTCAACCTTGAATCCACGTCGAAACAGCGTCATGTGCCTGCTGGGAAGCCCATTCATCTCAGTGGTAAATGGTTTATCGAGATCACCGTCAAATTAAATCTGAGCCCATCTATTCTGGTGACAATTTACAAGCATAGCTGTTTTAGATACGCGACTAAAGTGATTCCTGATTTATTTATATATCATTGTAGACAAATATCAGTCAGACCGGATTCCAAATATTCTGTCAAATTTATAAGCCATATCAGTTGTAAGATGATTGTCTTACCAGTTTATATGTCAAATGCAGTCGCTCAATCTAAAGACAGCCATGCAGTTAAAATGTTGACGGTCATAAGCAACATTATCCTCTGTAATTTAGTCACATAATATAGTGAACATAATCATAAAATCATAAAATACCTTATTTTGTTAATATGGCTGAAGCCATTAATACATTTTTGTTGCATTACCATGACGTCGCATACTTTGGAAGATCCATAATCAATTGATGTACGCTTGGGATATAGCATTTGTTTACTGTACTTAAAGAGACTGTCCATACATGCGCACATAGTTGTGCGCATAGGAAGAAGGTACTTTTGCCAGACTAGAAATTAACACAATTCAAACTAGATTGTGCTTTTGAACTATATCTCTTTTTTTATTTGATCCGGTACATCACACCCCATCCCGCCGCCCCCTCTCCCAGCACTTACTTGGTACATCCTGGAGTCATCGGCTTCAGAGTTAGGGTAATTCCGATGTATTGAGAATGATATAAATGTCACTGCGTATATTTTCACCAGCCATTTATAAGCTATGAAACATCATTAAATATTTAAACTGCGTTAAATCGTGAGTGTTGATACCTTTATTGATCAACATAATTTAGCTAACGTATATCTGCAAACAATAAAGTAATACATATAGTGAAATACCACCAACAATATCTTTTCCTAAAACAATGTGCCCCTACCCGTGACATAACATCTACACATTAACACCAACTCTTTAGACAATACAATAGTGAATTTACTGCCCTGTCCAGTACACGAAAACAGAGAACATATAACCGGTGATTATTTTGTAAGTAGGCAATCATGCCCGTATGATTAATATCACCACCACCACCACCACCCCAACCACCCAACCCTCACACAGTGGAACATTGCGATTCGTAATTTTCTGTATTCAAAACACCCGAGCATCTCCAGCACTGACTCAAACCCTTTCTCACAGGATTTGATCAATCCAAATTGTAATATTACCGTGCATTATGCAACACCCTCGTGTATTTTGATTAATCTACATTTAATGGAAAATATAGTTAAAATAGATATAAACCCATGTTTAAATCCTAGCAAGATCTTGAAATATTCATACAGTATCATAAATCAATTTGCTAACAGCTTGAGGGAGGACAATGATAGTCCATCATTGCGAAAAATGTGTTTTAAATATTTTTCTCTCACCGCCACTGTCAGCTCCTCATCCAACCCATTGCTTTTCATATTTTCACACAGCTATTTCATAAAGCTGCTTCAAAAATAGATACCATCATATCATTCAGCAATGAACTGTTTATCACTGAAAATATTTCACTTGCTACTATGTCATATTCTCCTTATTGTCTATGATCATTCAGCAAAGATCTGTCCCATTGTTATGAGGCCATTCATCATGCGCTCGTGTCATTTCCTATCAAGGATCCCAGTCTATTACAGGATCCATCTAACACCTTAGTGCTAGAGGGCGTGACTGAGTTGTGAATCACGTGTCATTCATGCATGTCGGCTATGTTTCTCCGTCTGGAGCACCCACAACAATACACCCATGACACATTCGACAGAATACATATAGCATTGTAATTAATACATTTTCTCTGGTCTGTATGGTTGAAAATCTTAGAAATGATTCATAATTTAATATGATGTTTGCCATTATATGCATTCTGCCGTTTTAAGTCCGAGGTTTACTAATTTAACAGGAACATGATTGCGTATACAATACAGCACATAGTCTCATACATAAGTTAACGTGTCTCCAAAACTAACACAGAAACGTATTAGGTAGTACAATTTTGAACACGATGTAAGAAATGTTCTTTTGGATATTTTGGCGTTAATTTGATTGGAAGCCATTACTGCCTTGGGCAACAATATCGTCCAATCAAATTAACTCCAAAATATTCAACAGTAGGTTTTATTGGACGCGATTTAAGAAATGTTTTGTTGGATATCTTGGAGCAAATTTAATTGCCTTGTTTGGCTTCCAATCAAATTGAAATATTCAACACTAAGCTTTATTGTGTAATGGACACATGTTAAGTTATTTCTGAGCTGTGCGGTGCCTTATGATCGACTCCCAGGGTAATGTGATAAAAATGAGTTATTAAAATCGCATTCACGTCACGAGTCCACGACTTCACATGAATTATGAACATGCCAAATACTCATTTCTCAATATATTTCTCTTCCGTATTCTTCTCGTGTTAATTTTATTTTTGCAAAAATATAATAAAGTATAGAGTGGCACGAATCGAATCGTAAGAGTAAATGGGAAAGTGGTCCCACAGCTATGGCTATGTTTATCGTCTTATTATGACATATTATAGTGAACGGCCAGGCAGACCCTTGTATGTATATTTCCCACACATGTTATTATTCACGAAGATGGTTTTCTACGATTCGAGTATATTGAAGGAAATTATGTTACACCAAGTGATCTGGTGAAGCATAGGTCTCCGCTAACTCATTAGGTTCTAGCTGACTTTTTCTCATAGCACACGGTTCCGCCAAATAATATCTCAGAACATTTGGTTTGTGTTGGGCACAAATGTTCACAGGTTATTATCTCTTTTATTTGGTAAGTATTCTCAACTGAATCAGTTGGGGCATATCAAAAGTCATCATTATTTGCTGTACTCGCACCCCCATGTCCGGCATGTTCTTGTGAAGGCATGTTGCTTGACTGGTACCGTGTGAATAGTCCAATACAGGTTAATCACCAAAAATACTAAAACCAACTAAATCGCTGAAGTGCTGAAAGAGCACGAACAAACAAATGTTCTAAATAAAATGCAATAAAATAATGATAATTAGAAAATCTCAGCAAAGAGAATTTAAAAACAGACGTGAGATGGTGAAGAAGACGGCTGACTAAAGAATCTAGGCAATTGAGCCTAGGTTTAAGTGGCGAAACTAGAAATGTCAGATTGTGAATTGAATCTGATCTTTCAGATAAAAATAATGTAGAATCTGACATTTATACTGCAACTTACATAATGTCGTCCACTGATAGATCTGCATAGAATGCGAAGGAGAAGGCCATACCACGAACACCGTGTGCCTTAACACAAACTGAGTGCCTCCTGGAGATACATTCTAGTGTCAATTAATGGTGTCTGTAATCCAGTTGATGAGATGCGCGCTTACTAAACAAATTTGCATAAGTAATCTGAACGGTAGATCTGCATAGAATGCGAAGAATGACATACCACGAGCATCGTGTGCCTTAACACTTACAGAGTGTGTCCTGGAGATACATTCTAGTGTCAATTAATGGTGTCTGTAATCCAGTTGTTGAGATGCGCACTTACTAAACAAATTCGCATAAGTAATCTGAACGGTAGATCTGCATAGAATGCGAAGGAGAAGGCCATGCCACGAACATCGTGTGCCTTAACACTTACTGAGTGTCTCCTGGAGATACATTCTAGTGTCGATTAATGATGTCTGTAATCCAGTTGATGAGATGCGCCCTTACTAAACAAATTTGCATAAGTAACCTGAACGGTGTTTCAAAAAGACCTTTTAAATTGTGTATAGTTTTCGGAAAGGATTGAAAACAATTAATTAGGTTTTATATATATAAGATCTCTTCAAGGGCAAAGAATGAGGGCAGATCTCTTACCACCTAGAAAAGATCATTCACAAAAAGAATATGAATATCAAAATGTCATCTAACAAACGCGGCAGCTAGTAGAAAAAGAATGATTTCAGAGTTATACAATTAAACAGATGGACCCAAGAATGAATTAACAGAGGAATTTATTATAGGTATGTGTCTTTGTGCTATACCCTAAAATACCTGTACCATGGATAAATGATGTAAATACTTAATAACTCTCAAACCGGCTTCTAGAAAATAAAGAAGGATAGATGCTAGTGAAAACAATAACACCACACCAGCATACAGAGATTTAAGTCATCAAAAATATCCCATGAATCTTGATGATGGGATGCAGAATCGGGCGTGATAATGTGTTGTTCTAACAACCATTTGAAAACCTTAAATATACTCTGGTAAATTCTCCTGTAACAGATCGTTTAAATTGATTAAGAATACTAAAGTTCAGACAAAAAAATCAATTTCTGAAAAACAGGTCTCTTGGAAAATACCATATATACATATTGAAGATTTGTGGAATGATGAACTGAAAGCTGCTGTTAAACGAGATAGAAAATCAGCAAAATTGGTAAGACGCTTTGGATTTCCACAAAGAGGAACACGAGATCCACTGAATAACTCTCATTGGGCCAAGCAGGAGTGATTAAAGGGATAATACATTCTGCTGACTAAAGTTCTTAAAGACAATTGTACTAGAAACCGCTGACAAAAGTTCTTACAGACAATTGGCACTAGAAAGTTAAATTGAAGATATTTAAACAAAATGTGAAGTCTATGACTTGGCCAGAGCATCTACCGCAAGAGCCTAGCCTGGAGGAAGAATATGAACATCAGATCTGGACACTATACTGAGTAGAAACTTAATGGGATGTAATAAATGAGCTACAAGGAAAATCATTCTACCTGGAGTGTGAGCTGCTGAAAGATTTCCTGACATCTCCACCGCAGGAGGAAGACCCAGACTCCAGACAAAATATGATAACCTCAACTGCCCTGCTTGTTGCTGAAAGTCACTACTATAGAAATGACTGCATGAGCAGATAGGTGGCTTGTGAAAGAGACAATATCTCTTCATTCTCCACTATTCCAGAGTATTGAAGAGGAATACTAGAGTATTAATTCCTGTTCTAGTTCCTGAAAAGGAAGAGAGTAGTAAGACTACTTTATCTGATTCCATAGACACAAGAACGAGAGGAAATTCTATAGCGATCCTCTCCCCCAAACACGTAAGAACAAGACCTGCAGATGGATAAACTGGTGAATTGGTACCGATGACACCCAGCGAATGAAAATGCAGTGTATGCTGTCGTGGTGAGGGACAAAATTCTGAATTATCAGACTTGACCTTCGTACACAAAACTTACTCCATTCGGCCCAAATCTTAACACAATTAAGGAACCTTCCAAGCCAGAGGAATCCCAGACTGGCCATGATGTAATTAAAAGAACCCAGATCCAGTTAGGATCAGTTCTGTATGTATGGAAATATCAGAAAACACTATCCCCTATCCTTGACGAGACCAGTGATGACTGGCCAAAATGACTCCATGTCCATATTATTCCTTTCATCGATGAACTCCATTTCTGAGACAACATATCAGGAAAAGAGTTGAATACTATAAAACGATTTGACTAAGTCATTTTTGTCTCAAACAGTATCAAAGCAGCCATGGGTTCCAGACAAAATAATTCCAAAATATACAACAGAATTAGTATTAAATCATAAGGACATGAAGTGTAAATTTTTTGGAAGTTGTCAGAAAAGGATAAATATATGAGTTGAAGATAAAAGCCGAGACCCTATAAAAAATGATCTGCCAGAACCTCATAATCCTTAGTCTTTGGATTCTGCCATTCCTCCACTGTATCATACTTGAAAAGAGTAGAACATTGTTTGATCAGGAACAGAAGCAGGACTAATATCAGAGGAGACCAACATGGTTTGATAGAAAAAAGGTGGATTCAATGACTACGTTGATTGTACCTTATATGTAGAAAATCTGCTACCTAAGACATGCATGAGGCTAGCTATACCCATCCCCACCCCTGATAGAGTAGAGATTATATAGAAGCGCGTAAGCATGACAGCTAGGACCAGAATAAACCTGCAGAATCTTATTTTACAAATCTAATTTTAAAACAAAGCTAGTATGATATGAGCCCAATTGTTAATATCTTTATCAGATGATTAAACAGGAAAGAAGTCCATTAAACCTGTGACCAGATCAATGATAGATACGGACAAAGGACTGAAACCACACAGAAGGGTGAAAGGAAAAAACCATATTCCACAATCCATGCGAAGGCAATGACCCAATCATCTTGGTTAGGCCCCCTTGAGGAATTTATTTAATAATGCCTGGGAAAGTTGGAATTTAGAAGAATAAAAATAGGCTTGAATAGATAAGGCTGAGAAAACACCTCCATATGAAAATAATAGAAATAGACATATTACTAGACAAATAAAAAGATCAAAATTTCTACTGAACTCGAGACAGGAGCGGTGTAAATCTTGATAAGACAAAAAAGATTTTATTATTGTGACAGCTTACATTCACCCATAGATATGCTTCATCATGGCCAGGAATCCTACTGATTGAAAAGAAAGACTGAAAAACTATGTTAAAAATAAATCAGCGCAGATATGATACTAAAAGATAGCAAACCACTATTCACAATTAAAATAATAAAGACTGACGCACTTATTTGCAGATTGATATTAGGAGAATCGAAAGATTATTGATTCCAATTTTTTGAGAGAACAGGTCGAAAGATGGAGGCTGATAGGAAGAGACTAATACATGAGAGGATTCAGGAGCAAAACGAAATCTAGTGAAATCAAAACGACAAAAGAACTGCTAGGATCATAAGAAAAAATAAAATTATTCCTAGAAGATAAATGCGAAGAGTTGGGTGTACACAAGGTTTCGAATGATGAGGATAATTGGATGGTTCAGCCATTGCACTAAGAGCAACTAATAAAGAATTAAAGAATTAAAAATAAGAGGCCCTGAAATAGGGCATTTAAATTGTCAAACGTGATTTAGAAACAAACAATACCAGCAAAACAACAGAAGTGAATTGATTTGGCATACCTAAACCAGAAGTTTAATTATAATCAGTTGCTATACCATAAAAATTGAGAGTTATAATCTAAATAATAATACTGAGCACAGGACAATTAGGCCTTATGTTCATCTCTTCTTCATTTATCTCCATGCCTGTGCCGTCACTTCTGGTCATGGGTTACGTGTACGGTGTAGTCATGCATTGCCTCTTGACTATGCCAAAGCCTACCTAAACCATTTTCAAATGTTTGAAGAGATGGAGTGGAAACAACATGTTCATGCAAAACATTTCACAGTTTGCACACCCCTTAGAGAGAAATTTGTTCTGACTAGGTTAGTTCTCCCCCCTCTTCTGGTAGACTTTCAGATGATTTCCACGAGTAATAGTCCATTTGCAAGCAGAATGTTATATTTGACTATAACAATTAACCGATTGAGAGGCGATAGAATGATCCATCATCGCCTGGGTACGTGCTCTATATATCCAATTTCAGTTAAGTACCCGCAGAAAGAATTTCCAAAATGATGAGAGATTAGATTATACATTAAGTAGGAAAACCCCCATCTTAGGGTTAATAAAAGGGGCTCATAGTCAAGAACTTTCCTGATCCAAAGGCTATGCTTGCTACTAAAACACTGAGATCAACACACATCTCTGATATAGTAAAACTTGGTCATCAAAGTTTGTAGTGTTTATTATCAAAATATTAGCCATTTTCCTCTCCAAGTTATTAGTCATAAGTTGCAACTGAAATAAGTTGAATCTGAATGAGTACCAGCAAATATGGAAGTGGCGTATTTACTTATAAACCCATAAATAGGTCGCACATTTATGCTCAATTTACACGTTCTAAAAAATGTGTGCGCACTATATACAAGGATAAAACTTATTTTTGACTGAATTTTTAAACATCTTAACGTCTGCATATATCACGAAAACTCTCCTGCAGAAATCTTGTCACCTCGTGGCTATGCTTCATGTGTACCTCAAAATATCATTCGCAGAAGTGAAATTATTAAATTGAACAGCCTAAATACTGCGTATCCTTTAATAAAGATTGTTTTTTCCATCAAAATTAATCCTAACTTGACATAAATGTCGTCTTTATAATATATATATATATATATATATATATATGTATATATATATATATATATATATATATATATCAGAATCACGTGATATTCACATGATATATAAATCACGTGATATTATCTGACCAGATCAGGGTAAAGCAAATTTTAATGAAGTATCTTAAGCGAGTACTCGGATATAGTTATCCTGGAATCGGAAATTCGGCAATGAGATCTACGCTTCTCTTCAGCGCCTCCAAACGGAGATTTACGTTGCCACTGGCTGGCTCGCTAACATTAGAAGCGGGCTACCCACTTTAATTATCGGGCGTTCAAGCAATTTTCCTCGAATATCGCATTACGTTTTAGATCATTTTTTGTTGGTCACTTACATTACAATATAACCAGTAATATATATGATAAATTGTATCGCTAGATTTAGAAATCAAGTGAGCGCAAGTTTCTCGCTAGATTTACAAATCAAGTGAACCTGATAACCTAACACCGGCTATTAAAGCCTATCTAACAAAAGAGGGTAATGTGATTACGAGGATTCAAATCAGTATCGTAATTTTGAACATCCGAGCATTCCGAGATCGTCCGACATTTGCCAATTTACGACACACTAAAGAGGATATCCCACAGCAACGCAATGTTTACATTTTTCATGAAACTAAGGGCATAAAAAAGACTTGTGTCGAATAACCCTGCCCGGTATAAGAAAACATAAAATCTCGAGTAATCTTTATAAGATATTAAATAAAAGGTAAAAAGGTGTCACGGCCCATTGCTAGCAATGTTAAATTAGCCTGCAAAAACGGCGCCAATTTAAAGCGAAGACCGAATGGCGAATTAATAGGATGGTCTTGTCTTTATTGTAATACGACTGACATGACTGATCATCATGAAGTAATTGCGAGTTTCATGTTAGTTGGTTAGTAACGGGCCTTAGAAGGACCACTCGCTTTTCTTCAGGGGATGATCGTGGTGTATCCTTGTGGTGTTCATCCGGCCCACCACGCCTGTTTGCATCACTGTCACATTCTTAATAGATCCAATAACTTCCCAACGGGTATATTACATAGTTATGTAGGATACCTTATGTAGGATTCGATCCAAACCGGTATGTAGTATACCGTATGTAGGAAAGAATGACGCTCGGAAATACGTACCTAGTCAAAACTCTTAATTGATCCACTAACTTCCCAACCGGTATGTTACATATGTTATGTAGGATACCTTTCGTAGATGTTCCAAACCTTTCGTAGGAACGAGCCGCGTGGCTAAAATAGGATCAGAGTTATTGACTTCACCCGGCTTTTAATGTGAAGCTGGCGCCATTTTCTTTCAACTTGGTCACAACGAACTTTCTGTTCATATTCACGTAAATTATAAACATTTTGCATAAGTACTATGACTTATTCAACAAAGACTGCTTGTTCTGTGGTATTCATGAAAAATCAAATGTGGATGCAGCTCCACAAGATTATGGAATGAATAGGATTTGTTGAGATAAAAGTTAGGTGTTTCCTGTAATACAGAAACTTAATTAATGACGGCTTGGACTCGGTCGCATGCATAGTAGCATAAGTGCGCATGCTCACAGACTCGTTTGTATGTTCTCTATAAGAATAGAGGAACCGGGTCCCTAGAGCAATGACTGCTTTATAGTTAAAGAGATACTATCAAGACCACCCAATGGAGGGATGTATCTCTGCTAACCTTGTTTACAAGGGAACCCACACCATGGGAATGAATAGGTTAAAATTTTCTGAGATATCTAAGTCAGGTGACAGCGCCCAGTCAAATTAGTTTCAAAATATTCAACAGAATATTGATTAAATAGTAAAGACATACAATTTGTACAACAACATATAGACCGTCTTCAAATATGCGCTCGTGACGTACCTATCGACGTCATTCATGACGTAATTCATTATGATGTCATTCTATACGTCACGTAGTTAATTATGACGTCAGATGATGGGTGGATACTCTGGAAAGGTGAACTCCCAATTAATTTCGGGAATAAACAGTTTCATCTCGCTTTACTATTTAAGTAGTGGTGTCAGAATAGCTGTACATTATAACTCCTTGACCAGATCTGTCACTCAAATATACTTTTATTCTCAAACTGACGTCACATAAACATACGTCATAAGCAGATGTCACAATGATGTATCTGATATTTGTCAAAATTCAGACAACAGAGATCAAAGAAATGGAACATGCAGTTAATTAATTTAAATAATATCTTAATCCTTTTAACTCCAGATTCTCAAGTTCAAGGTAACTGTACAGTTAAGCTGTTGAATATTTTGAAATTAAATTGACAGGAACCTGTTGATGACATGAATATTATTTTACAAATGAATTGCAATAATGTGAACGGTTCAACGTAAAATTGTGTATTGCCTTTAATAATTACCGAGAATTAACAAAATAGCAGGATAGCAATTCATTTATTTACAAATTACAAATTGTGTCATAACCCACGATGACACAATATTCGTAACAATAGTCTCGAGAGGTTAATACAGCTTTTAGTGGCCAATACAGCTGTTAGTGTTCAATACAGCTTTGAGAGTTCAATATAGCTATTAGAGTCCAAAACAGCTGGTAGAGTCCAATACAGCTTTTAGAGTTCAATACAGCTATTAGAGTCCAATACAGCTGTTAAGTCCAATACAGCTTTTAGAGTTCAATACAGCTTGTATGGTCCAATACAGCTATTCGAGTCCAATACAGCTATTTGAGACCAATACAGCTATTAGAGTCCAATACAGCTATTAGAGTCCAATAAAGCTATTAAAGTCCAATACAGTTTTAGAGTTCAATACAGCTATTAGAGTCCAATACGGCTTTTAGAGTTCAATGCAGCTTTTAGAGTCCAATACAGCTTTTAGAGTTCAATACAGCTTTTAGAGTCCAAACCGGTTTTCAGAGTCCAATGTGGCTTGTAGAGTCCAAAACGGCTTTCAGAGTCAAATATGGCTATTAGCATCCAATACTGGTTTCACAGTTCAATATGGCTTCACAGTCCAATACAACTTTTTAGAGTCCAAAATAGCTTTCACAGTACAATATGGCCTTTCAGAGTCCGATCTGACTTTTATTAGAGTCCAATGCATGTTTTCGAGTCCAATATGGCTTGGTTTAAACGTGATTTATTTTTGTTCAGATGGAAGCACGATAAGACTTAGAGTCTTATTCCCGTGTCTCCCATACACATACAGATTATACAAAACATTTTTACAACAAAATGGCGGATAATCATAATAGTTTAATTAATTGTAGTCTATTAGTGTGCATAAGTATGTGGATGTTGAGTGTGAGGTGGGGGAGAGTAGGAAGAAAGACCGAGAGAGAGAGAGGGAGAGAGAGAGAGAGAGAGAGATGGAGGGGGGTAAAGGAGGGGAGAGAGGGTGAGAGATAGAGAGAGCGAGGAATAAGATCAAATGGAAGAATAGCAGAGGTGAGCTCTAGGTGCTGCCTTCGCCCCGACCTGTACGTGTTGGGCTGCTGTCCTTTTACCCCTTAAACTATAAGTTCGCGAACGGGAAGCTACTAAAAGCGGCTGGTGTTAATTATATATTGATATACCGTATTACAGATCAGTTTGTTCATTTCCAAGTTGGCAGTGTAAGTCCCGTATAGAAGCTGGTTGACCGTAAGATTAGCAAGAGAAATATCGTTCAAGGCAAGCTGATTTTGGAAAACGACTCTTTGCTCGTTAAAAAGGGCACAATGTAAGAGGTAGTGGTTTGTAGATTCATCATTGTGCCCACAAGAACAACTGGCAGATTCCGACAGAAAGTTGTCAAATAGATGTCGGTTTAAAGAACTACAATCGTTTCGGAGCCTGCATAGCATTATGTTGGCAAACCTCGGTCCTACGTCATACCACTCAGGGGGGGGGGGTTGTCATATGGGTGGCATAGCCTTGAGTTTGCTTTTAAATTCTAGAAGAGTGACAGAATCTCTCACTGGCACAGGAAGCATATTCCAGGCGCTGACGGTTGCTGGGAAAAAGGATCCATAGAAGAGCTCAGTACGGCAGCGGAATGGAGTGAGTAAATTTGGATGACGGATATTGTAAGGATTTCGTGCTTGGGATAGTGTAGGAAGATAGTTTACCAGAACCTCACAGGTCATCCCGTTAATAATTTAAAATTTTAAAATGTGGTGTGGGATAATATTCCACAATATCTTGTAATTCGGTTAGAGGACATCCAAAAAGATGCTCTCAGAACGGTATGTGGAATGACATGTAGTGCGAGCACTGAAGACCTGTGCTTAGAAACAGGCATCGAAACCTTGTCAAGTAGACGTGAATTTCATAGATTATCCAATATGGCTTGAGCCCAATATGGATTTTAGAGTCCAATACGGCCTTTACAGTGCGAGACAACTTTTAGAGTCCAATATGTCTTTTAGAGTCAAATACTTGTTTCACAGTCCAATCTGGCTTTCACAGTTCAAAACAGCTTTTAGAGTCTAACACGGCTTTCACAGTCCAATGCGAGTTTCAGAATTCAATATCGCTTCACAGTCCAATATGGCCTTCAGAGTACAATTTGACTTTTATTAGAGTCAAATACGGCCTTTACAGTGTAAGACAACATTTAGAGTCCAATATGTTTAGAGTCCAATACTGGTTTCACAGTTCAATATGACTTTCACAGTCAAATACAACTTTTAGAGTCCAAAAATGGCTTTCAGAGTCAAATGTTGCTTTTAGACTCCAATACGGCTTCACAGTCCAATATGGCTTTCAGAGTCTGATATGTCTTTTAGAGTCCAATACATGTTTTAGGGACCAATATGGCTTGAGTCCAATATGGTTTCTAGAGTCCAATACGGCATTTAGAGACCAATACAGGTTTCACAGTCCAATATGGCTTTCAGAGTTAAATATGGCTTTCAGTGTCCAATACAGCTTTTAGAGAGCCCAATACTGGCTTCACAGTTCATTATGGCTTTCACAGTCCAATACGGCCTTTAGAGTCCAATACAGATTTTAGAATCAGATATGGCTTTTAGAGTCCAATGTGATATTATGAGTCCAATACAGCTTTCATAGTCCAATATAGCTTTCAGAGTTAAATATGGCTTTCAGAGTTAAATATGGCTTTCAGTCTCCAATATAGCTTTTAGAGTCCAATATGACTTTTAGAGTCCAATACTGGCTTCACAGTTCATTATGGTTTTCACAGACCAATACAGCTTTTAGAGTCCAATACAGGTTTTAGAATCAGATATGGCTTTTAGAGTCCAATACAGCTTTTAGAGTCCAATATGGCTTCACAGTCCAATATGGCTTTCAGAGTCCGATATGACTTTTATTAGAGTCCAATAAAAGTTTCACAGTTCAATATAGTTTTCACAGGCCAATATGGCTTTTAGCGTCCAATACAGCTTTCATAGTCCAATACGGATTTTAGAGTCCAATATGGCTTTTAGAGTCCAATACTCGTTTCACAGTTCAATATGGCTTTCACAGTCCAATACATCTTTTGGAGTCCAATATGGCTTTTAGAGACCAATATGGCTTTTAGAGTCCAATACTCGTTTCACAGTTCAAAAGACAGCTATTACTGCCCAATATGTATTTTAGAGTCCAATATTGGTTTCACAGTTCAATATGGCTTTCACAGTCCTATACGGCTTTTAGAGTCCAAAAACGCTTTAGAGTCCAGTACTGGTTGCACAGTCCAATACGGCTTCGCAGCAGTCCAATATGGCTTTCAGCGTCTAATATGGTTTGTAGAGTTCTATACGGGTTTCAGAGACAAATACGACTTCCAAAGTCCAATACGACCTTCATAGTCCAATACGGCTTTCTGAGACAAATACGGCTTTCACAGTCCAATACAGTTTTTAGAGTCCAACATGGCTTTCAGAATCGAATGTGGCTTTTAGAGTCCAATATGGCTTTCCCAGTCCAATATGGCTTTCAGAGCCCGCTATGGTTTTTAGAGGCCAATACAGCTTTTAGATGACAATATGGCTTTTTATGCACAACAGGTAGTCCACCAAAGGCTGACCCTATACAGTGATAGACACCACTGTATAGGATCAGCCTTTGGTGGACTACCTGTTGTGCAAGGGTAAAAACCATGTATTATATGAAAATAAATAATTTTGATCTTGAATCTTGACTCTTGATTTATTGGTTGTCATTGTACAACTTGTAGTATAATACGAGTCACGCTAAATTCAAGAGGTTCCTAGATAAGGGTTTCATCCCATATCAGCAGCAATGTGATTGCTTAACCCTTTAATCCTGGAATTTGTTCAAGAAAATATCAATTTTAGCATACAAAATGTACATTTGCAGAGAAAGAGAAACCTATTTTTGACAATTTACCACTAAAATGACTGGCTCGATTATCGAGCCAGTCATTCTAGTTGTAAATTTTCAAAAATATTCTACTCTTTGTCTGCAAATGGACATTTCACAAGATTAATGCAGAAGACATTTTTTGGCTGATATGTGTGTTAAAGTTTTAACCATTTTATCCTTGAAGTCCAATGGCTCAATCTAAAGGTAACCGTACGACTAAAATTTTGAAAATCATTGGCAACAACATCTTCCTTTAAATGTAGTCAAATATATATTCAATATAATCATAAAATTATAATATGCTTTATTTGTGCTAAATGTCTATGGGTGAAATGTTTTATAAACATTTCTGTTGGATTGGCGTGACGTCGTGTACTCGGGAATTCCCCAGTCCTTCTATAAATGACAAGTCATAATAGGACAGAACATGCTCGGTGGCAACAAATAGCGGCATTGATTGGTGCTAAGGGACTTGTATTCCCTGTTTCGTGCATTTGCTCCCCACACTTACAAGCATTACGAGATTCTAATGACGTTGAAGCTAGATGAGAGACCGATTCAAAAGCTAAATGCAAAAACAAGGTCGTATTGAAAGTTTCATTGTGCGTAATTTTGACAATTTGACATTTCAGTTATATTGATTATTATATATGATTATTTTTACCGTGTAGATATTCCAAGTTTAATAACTAAACAAAGGGAGGGATGTATTGCTCTGTACAATGAATGATTACTCATTATATAATAATGATTTCTCCCGGTGTTTACAATAAAAAAATACAGTCATCGTGCTTATTGTTAACATACTATTCAGTGTGTTTGATTAATTATCAGCCCTGGCAGTTTCAAAATATTACATTATTAGCTCACCTTGCCCGAAGGGCCAAGTGAGGGCGACCATCCGTCATCCATCCGTCATAAGTCCGTCGTCCGTTCTC
>CM067373.1:132986502-133005502 GCA_034401795.1 Chaetoderma sp. LZ-2023a
AGTACCAATCCTCAGTTGAATATCTTGAAAGATTGCGAGAAAAAGGGCGGGGAACTAATATTTTTCGTGTTTCATAAGTCGAAAGGGGGCATAACTCCATGAAAAATTGATGAAAATGTCTGAAACCCGAACTTGGGCAGCAAGTCCTTATACTAAAACAATGCAGCAATTTTCGCTTAAATATCTTGAAGGAGTGCGAAAAAAAGTGCGGAAAGCTGATATTTTTCGTATTTCTTAACTCGAAAGGGGCATAACTCCATAAAAAATTGACGCATATGCCTGAAACTCGAACTTTGTCTGTAACTTCTCATAATAAAGCAATAAACCAATTCTCAGTTGAATACCTTAAAGGACTGCGAAAAAAAGTGCGGAAAACCAACTGCGACAGGCAGACAGACGGACAGACGGACGGACAGATGAACAGACAGACGGACAGACGGAGTGCAAACTTATAGTCCTCCCGGTTTTACCGGTAGGGAACTAAAAATAAACTAGAGCAAGAAAGAAGACAACCACTTTTTTACTGAAAACCGTGAAGGGACAGATGGCTTCAATTTAAAAAATAAACACAGCCAGGGATAAAAAGATAATATTAGAAACTAGAGAAACTGATTATGACATCCAGCTATCTCTACAGTAACACATTCATAACATAAGATGATAATGACATCAAGAGCCCTCTAATAAACAAGAAACTATACGTCACGGTAAAGGGAAAAACTGGCTGATTATGACATCAAACCTCAATGCAAAAGCCCCTTCAAGGGGAGGAGATATCAGATTATGAATGCCAGAAATACCTAGGACTACATACAATCATCACTCAAGAATAATATAATACTATAAGTATATATCTGAGAACCCATGCACAAACACAAGAGAGAATACAGTGCAATAAAGATGGCAGCAAAAATTGTTAAAAATTTAAAATAATTAGGTGGCATAACTAATAAACTCCCTTATCCTGAAGAAAAGCAAACCGTCCTCTTGTGCAGAAAATCACGTCCATACCATCCGCCAAATCCGTAGAGTCTGATGAGGGGTGGGACAAAAGGAGGGAGATATTTTTCGTTTTATATCTCCGACCCTTAGGCATAATCATTTGATATTTCTGAAAAAAGGAGACGTGATCGAACTCTGGGTGAAGAATATGAGCTCTACCATCATAAGATGAGCCTGTGGACACAAAGACACAAGGAATTAGTAGAATTTAGGCGCTAGGATAATTTAACAAGGATTCCCAGTGCCTAAAAGTGCGCTAACGCCGGGCGTTATACACTCCTCGGGGCGCATTAGCATCAGCCATAATGAAATATGGATGACAAAAAGTATTGAAGATTCCTAAAATAAGAGCTTGAAATTGTTTCTCAAGTTGCTTCAAAGCCAATATATTAGAAAACGGAAGTACCAGTATGCACATGCGGAGAGGTGGGGTCTGACATGTGCATGACTGTGTACATTCCACCTGCCCAGTACAATACAGACATGTTCTTGGTAGTGTAACGTGAATCAATTTCTTAGAATTTATAAGCTTGAAACTTAATACTCATACCCTTTGTGCTCCATTAGTGCGCTTTGGATATACTGGCCTTGGAGGAATGTACTCAGCCACTCTGAAATATATAAAAGGATGGTAGAAGCATGAGAACTTATTAGAGAATTTCATTCCATGTATGATATGTTTATTTAGCATCATGATACAGTTATCAATGGCAACAAAAAATTGTCAATTCCAGTAATTGATTTTCAAGGGCATAAAATGATTTTTTCAGAGATTGCTTAATTAAAAGTAATACTTTCATCAACAAATGTCATCGATTTAGTGGTCATCACCAAACATTGCTATTGAACTACCCAGTACATGTATAAAACATAAACACATTTTAATTTGGAAATGAGGGCCCAATTTTGATTGGTTGTGTGAGTGAAGAAATCAATTTGATTATGAAAATATATAATCACTGAATATGACATATTAGTGTTACGGCATCAAAAGTTATTGCTATGGTAATGTAACCGCCATGCTGTATCTGATAGCTACTGACAGATGTCACCTGACATGAAAACTGGCTTGTTTGTATCATTTCATTCCAAGCTATAGCCCGTTTTATGTTCCTTAGAAAAAAGTGAGAGTGAAAACACATGTTGCTCACTACAAAATGACAAAATATGTAAAATTCCATTGCTTTAGCCACATCTCCAGAAAGTTCTGAATTTAGTGCCTGAAAATATCAAGAAGACAGACGATCAAAAATGCATGATCCTCAAGAACACCTTACTGCATGATATCCATAATATTTTTAATTATAGCATACACCATTATCAAATGATTCAAATAATTAAACTAACCCCATATACCGCATAACAGTCAGTTTAAGTTATTCAGACCATCAAAATGCAACTATATGATGCTACATGTGTTTCCATAATGCCATACGATTGAAAAAGCTGGGCAAAAGCCCTCTTGAACAAACTTGATTCATGTCACCACAAACATCTGCGAGCCATTACAAATCATCGCTGGCCACACAGTCTAATATCAAACATACCACCATACAAACTGTGGAACACACAGCCACTATCTGTGAGGGTAGGTCAACCGCGATTTGTCTATGTTTGGATATAAAATAGAAAATACCCCACAATATGCCTGCTCAGAAAGCACTAGAATTTGCAGTTGTAGGTCCCAACAGGTATCAACCATGCAACATCAACTTACTAAGTGTTTTATGATCAGACCTCAAAGAATGTAATCTAGGATCACTAAAGATGAGAAAGAACCTAAAGGCGATTAGGATGCTCGCAGTGGACAAGACACAGCAGAGGAGGTTGAAGAAAAACTGATTGCAGCTGAAAGAACTTTTTACTTCTTCAGCTGCAGAACATAGTCAGTCATAATCATCATCATATCCATGCTAAAAGGGGTTTTATTTTGTAACTAGTTGTAATGTAAGTTGCCACAACAGATAGAAAACCCATTCATACCGGTCCTTCTGCAATATATCTATATATATATTTATATTATACTACACACCTTCTGGCTAGCTCCTCTGGTGGCCGCTTAGGAATAAGAGGCTTAGTCAATGTGATTTCCAATGTTACATATGACTTTGCATCCACATACATCTGTCCTTCAACATTAACCACAGGTCCACCCTCCATCTCAGAGCCAGTTTCAGATGATTTAATCTGCTGGGATACCTATCAGAAAACTGTATTAATTAGCGACAAAAAGAAATAATATGTGATGATATTGATCTAAATGGACACTTACCTGAACATACATATAAACATAATACAAACAAATTACTGACTCATGCACGCACGCCCACCTGCCTGCCCACCCGCCCGACCACCCAATCAATGAATGAACCAATAAACAATCAAACTGAAAAACAAGAGGCCTAAGGGGCCTGTATTGCTCACCTGGAACATAGGCCTTTCACCTAGAAAGGCCATCGACTATTTATACATATAACCCTAAAGAGTTGACCAGAATTACAACAAGAACATACCAGCTATGTTTCTTTATGCATCAACTTCCCCTGCACAAACATTAATGGCCCTTAACCCATAATCATATCTGGCAAATTTCAGTCCAATACATTCAACGGTTCTGTAGAAGCCTTTTTCAGGAAAACTAGGTCATCCAAGATGGCCATTAATGCATCAGGCCAATCAAGTTTCCTTGAACAAACTTAGCTCAGCTGTTACCCTAGATGACCTTTCCTGAGTTTTGAATCAATCAGCCAAAATTGGTGAGATTGTCACCGGACAAAATGTTTGAACAAACATGGATCTCTACAGCTTAAGGATACTTCCTGCCAAATATACTTGAAATCAGCCCAGTGGTTCTCGAGAAAACATTAAAAATTTCCTATTTCCTTTAGTATGGGAGTGTTTGCCTGGAAAAAGAGCCAAGATGGACGCCAAACCGTTTATCCGACAATTTTGAATATGGTGAATTTGAAATCATAAAAAATTACATAAAACCAATTTCGGCTTCAAAACCCATCAAACACAAAAATCCAATATTCCCGCCAAACACACTACATATTAATTGGCCCATGTTTTTTTATGTATCAACTTCCCTTGCAGAAACTTTAATGGCGCTTAGTTCCTAATTATATCTCCCAAACTTCGGCCCAATCCTTTCAGCGGTTCTGAAGAAGTTGTTTTCACGAAAACTAGATCATCCAAGATGGCCGCTGAAGCATTTGATCAAACAACTTCCCTTGAAGAAACTTGGTTCAGCTGTAGCCCTAGATAACGCGGTTTCGGAAGCGATTTTAAGATGTTTCTAAAAATCAGCCAAAATCCAAGATGGCCAAATTAGCCGATAGGCTTCATTTTAACAAACCTGTATCTCTATGCCCTAAGGATGCTTTCTCCCAAATATACATGAAATTGGCCCAGTCTGTTTCTCGAGAAGTCCTTAAAAATTTCCTATTGCTTTAGTATGGGAACATTTGGCAGGAAAAAGGTCCAAGATGGCCACTAAACCATTTATCCGAGTTTCGAAAATGGCAAATTTGAAATCAGAATACACAAATAACTAAATAAAAACAATTTTGGCTTCAAAATCAATCAAACAAAAAAATCCAATATGGCCGCCAAACACACTACATTTTGATTGGCCCACAGCGACCATGTTTTTTAATGTATCAACAGGCCCTGAGGTCCTAATCATATCTCTAAAATTTCAGCCTGATCAGTTTAGGAGTTCTGGAGAAAAAGCCATTTTATGAGAACTAGATCATCCAAGAAGGCTGCCAAAGCATTTGGCCAATCAGGTTTCCTTGAACCAACTTCACTCACCTGTTATGCTAGATCATATTCATGAGTTTTGAATCGATCCCCCAAGCGGTTTTGGAGATTTTAAACATGTTTCCAAAAATCGGTCAAAATCCAAGATGGACACCAGCCAAATTGGCCAATCAGCTTCCTTTGAACAAACCTGGATCCCTATGCCCTAAGAATGTGTCCTGCCAAAAATAATTGAAATTAGGACTGTGGTTCTCGAGAAGTCGATTAAAGAAAAAGTTGACGGATGGACAATGGATGGATGGTTTAAGCATTGCTGTGCAATACATGTCCTCTACCTGCTGATATAAATCGTCAGATTGACAGTTGAAAACTCCATTAAAAATTGACAGAAACAGATGACACTCGAACTCGATTTGTAACTGCTCATAGCAATGTACCAAGTTTCAGTTGAATAGGTTGAAGGAGAACGAAGAATGTCTGGAAAGCTGATATTTCATATACGTAACTCCTTTAAAAATTGCTAAAAATGCCTGAAACTCAAACGTGATCTGTAACTTCCCATACCAAGGCAATGTACCACTTTCCAGTTGAATATCCTAAAGGAGTGTGAAAAAGTGTGGTAAAAGATATTTTTCGTATTTCATAAGATGAAAGGGGGCATAACTCCATAAAAAATTGACGCAAATGACTGAAATTCGAACTTGCTTGTGACTTCGAATCACAAAGCAACGTACCAATTCTCAGTTGAATATCTTGAAGGAGTGCGAAAAAATGATTTTTTTTGTATTTTTATAAGTCGAAAGGAGGCATTAACTCCATGAACAATTTAAGAAAATGTCTGAAACTCAAACTTGGTCTATAGCTCACTATAATAAAGCAATGTACCCATTTTCAGTTGAATATCTTGAAGGAGTATGGAAAAAGTGCAGAAAACTGATATTTTTTCGTATTTTATATTTATTTATATTTTTTACTCCATCAGAAATTGACAAAAATGTCTGAAACTCGAACTTACTCTGTAGTTCCTTATAACAAAGCAACATACCAGTTGAATATCTTGAACGAGTGTGAAAAAAGTGTGGAAAACTGGTATTTTGCGTATTTCATAAGTCGGAAGGGGGCGGTACTCCATCAAAAATTGACAAAAATGTCTCAAACCTGAACCTGCTCTGTAACTCCTTAGAATAAAGCCATGATCCAATTTTCAGTAGAATATCTTGAAGGGGTGTGAAAAAAAGTGTGGAAACTGATATTTTTCGTATCTCACATGTCAAAAGGGGGGCATAACTCCATCAAACATTGACGAGTGTCTGAAACCCGAACAGAAGGGGTGTGAAAAAAAAGTGTGGTAAACCAATTGTGACAGACGGACACACCGACAGATAGATGGAAGGAGAGACAGAGAGCAAACCTATAGTTCCCCGGTTTTACTGGTAGGCGACTAATAACAAGAACAAAAAGAGATGAAACCTCACCCCTTCATTCGTTGTTTTTTTATTTTTTTAATCAAGAAAAAGTCCTAGTTCATGGAAACTGTCTTTCTTTGGGATTAAAGTTTGAGGCAAATTAAACGAAATCAAGGATTTCTTTTTTCACGAGAGAGTTGATACTTACCTCCCTAATACTTTTGATATTGCTAAATATTGGCTTTCACTCAATAAACACTCAGATTAAAACAGTTAGGTGCCCCTATTGGGCAGGGAGTCAGAGCGTAGTCTGGCGGATGCCAGCCCCACCACCGCGCATGCGCAGACTAGCACTTCCTCTGACTAATTTATTGGCTGATACACATGCAACTATAAAGAGCCTGAAGACCGAGCCTCTGTGGGGTGGAGAGGCCGGGTCCGTATCTAGGGAGGTAAGTATCAACTCTCTCGTGAAAAAAGAAATCCTTGATTTCGTTTATTTCACATCAAGAGTATACTTACCTCCCTAATACTTTTGATATTGCCAGAATTTGACAGTGAATTCGGCGGGAGGGAGGCGAGGTCAAAAGACCAGCTCATCCCTATACGCTTTTCTGCGTTTAAGGCACTTAAACTTCTGAAACTGTATGAAAAAACAGTCAGGATTTGACTAACCATCGGATAACACCCCCGATGTATGAGAGATGACCGAATGTCATATGCGCTCCCCCCCCCCTCCTTCCTGGGAGGAAGAGTCGAATGACCTCAATGTCCTATACGCTCTCTACGTACAAGTGCCATGTACTACAGGACAGAGACGAAAAGCTCCATTTTCGTATACTCTCAACAATGAACCACATAAATACACAAAACCATCATCATATAAATAACGGGTAACGTGACAAGACAATCAACAATGGACAACACATACACAAGGCTGACCTTGTTGAAATGGCTGCTGACATCCTCTTCCCATTGGTGAAGATCGATGCAGTCCCAAATTAGTGGTTGTTTCCATAAATTAATTGTGAAATATATAAGCAATGAGGAAACCCCATCAAAAATATATATGCCTAGTTATTTTTTCAAAATCGACAAGGCGAGAGGATTAGAGGTGTCACGGAGATAATGGTCTGTAAAACTTGACTCACAGTGCCACTGAGCCACCGACATAATATCATCCACAGGGACCCCATTAAATAGGGCAGTGGATGTCACTACGCCGCGGACACTGTGAGCCTTGGCCACGTCAACCTGCTTCCCGGTGGCGGATTTATGGCAAAACTGAATGCATTCTACAATCCACCTGGAAATGGTGTCCTTAGAAGCCCTGCCATGGGGTTCAATATATGACAACCATAACGCTGACTGGTCGGTGCGCCACTCCGCCGTACGTTGTTTGTACCGGCGAAGCGCCCGGACAGGACACCATGCTTTAGAATTAGGATCATATCTAGTTAAAGCAGGCAAAATAATAGGTTGACCTGGATATTTCAACGACTGATTTTTAGCCAAGAAATTAATCCTAGGTAGCAGCTTAAGGCCTTCCCCTGAAACCACAAAACGGTCATCCTCGGCTGATAAGGCATGAATCTCACTCCTACGCCTAGCCGAGGCCGCAGCAATTAAAAACACAGTCTTCAGTGTTAATAGTTTCATCGAAATGGAACTAAGTGGTTCAAACGGCTTATCACCTAGTACTTGAAGCACTAGCGATAAACTCCAAGACGGAATCACCGGTGGATTCCTTGGTCTTAGATTGCCCATGCCTTTAATTAATACATTTAATGTATTCACTTCATCACTTCCCCTCTTAGCCAAGCAAGGAATAACAGACATTAAAGCTGACTTATAACCAGCAATAGAGTTAGGCTTGAGGCTATAGGCATCATAGAGGTGACAGAGGAAATCAGCTACTACCTGAATAGATGCATCCATTGGATCAATACATCTTTTTGAGCACCATTCTGCAAATCTGTTGATTTTATAATTATATGCTCTGGAGGTTGACCCCCTCCTGGCTTTGGCCATAAACATGGCTGCTTGCTCAGAAAAGCCCTCCTTAATTCTAGATTCCTTGACAACATCCACGCAGTCAATCTGAACATTGACGGATTGTTGTGAAGGGCCTTGCCCTGGAAGATAATATCGTCCATCAGAGGCAGAGGAACCGGATTGCAGACCAGAAGGTCCAGCAGATCCGTATACCATGATCGGCTTGGCCAATCCGGGGCGATCAGAAGCACTTGGCATTCCTCTTGTCTGATTTTCTGAAGAATTTTTGGAATCAGGATTGCTGGAGGGAATGCGTATGCATACATTCTCCCCCAGCTGATAGCTAACGCATCTGTTGCGAAAGCGCTTGGATCCGGAATCGGAGAGACGTACGTCGTCATCTTCGCATTCTTCTTCGTTGCGAACAAATCGATGTTGGGTTTCCCCCAATGGTCGAACAGACGATCCGCCACACATTGATTTAGTTGCCATTCCGTGGGTAAAACACTCATCCTTCGGCTCAATGAGTCTGCTAGCAGGTTTAACCTTCCCGGAATATGAACTGCTTTCAAGGTAATCTGGTGATCCAGACACCAACAAAGCAGTCTCCATGTCATCATACAGAGACTGGGCGACTTCGTTCCGCCCTGGCGGTTTATGTAAGTCACAACTGTTGAGTTGTCTGAACGAATAAGAACAATCTTGCCCTGAACTTTCTGTAAGAAATGTTCCAGGCCCAGGACTACTGCTCTTAGCTCCAGTAGATTTATATGTTCCTTTGACTGTTCCAGATTCCAAAGCCCTGATATCGTGGACTCTTCCAGGCAAGCTCCCCAGCCCTCCATCGATGCATCTGTATACACAGTCACCTGAGGGTGGGGAGGGGTTAGCATAACCCCCACCAAGAGATTCTCTGTGTCCAACCACCATTGCAGGTGATGAATCAGAGGCGCCAACACTGACACATTCGAGTCCAGCGAACCTGTACTCTGGGTCCATTGTGTCATGAGAAATAACTGGATCGGCAGCCTGCGTAAGGCGGCCTGAGGAATGACTGGTTCCAATGAAACCATCAACCCCAGCATTCTCAAGTAAACCCGTGCCAGGACATGACGACTGTCGCACACTGACTGAATTAATGAGATGAGTTTCTGAACTCTCTCTTGAGTAGGATAAACATATCCTGTCTCTAGATCGAAGAACATCCCCAGGTAAACAAACTTCTGGGATGGAGTCAGCTCTGATTTTGGGAAATTGATCATCCAGCCTAAGTCTGTGAGAGTTTTCAAAACAATCACCAGACTGGCCGACAAACTTTCCCGGGTGTGCGCTTTCAACAGCCAGTCGTCTATGTACGTGTGGACTGCTATGCTTCTCCTGCGGAGGTATGCGGTGATCGCGAGAACCACACGGGTGAAAACCCGAGGAGCCGTGGAAATTCCGAAGGGTAGCACCCTGAATTCCCACTGTCTGCCCTGGAATGCAAATCTCAGGAAGCGACGGAAACTCCTGTGTATGGGGATGTGGAAATAAGCGTCCTTCAAATCTATCGACGCTGTCCACATTCCCCTCTCTAACCCCGCCAACACCGAGCGCACAGTCTCCATCTTGAAACTGGGCGTCTCTATGAACTTGTTCAATGGCTTGAGGTTGAGAATTGGTCTCCACCCTCCGGTGTTCTTTGTTACTAAGAACAGGGTTGAATAGAAGCCCGGACACCTCTGTGCCGGCTGAATTGCTCCTTTTTGTATGAGGGAATTTATTTCCTCCTCGATACACAACCTTTGATCTGGATCTCTCGGATTTGGAGTCCAGATCGGCACTAGAGACAGTCGCGATGGCGGGCCTGTCATCCAATCGGGATGATACCCGACTGAAAGCCATCGCAAGACTAAACGGTCCTGAGTTAACCGTTCCCACTCTTGCATGTGGTCGGCTAATCGGCCTCCCATCGGTCCACCTAGGGATAGAGGTGGACATAAGGAGTGCAAGAGCGGCACTGTCTCCTTTGCCAGAAACACCGGCGCGGTTCTCACCGCGGTAACCGTCCCATCAGGAACGATTACCCCGCCCAGATCCTCGCGCGCCATGACCAGCACCGCGCGCACCACGGTGCGCGGGCGGCTGCCTGGCTGACTGCGCCTGAGGAGCCTGCGCCCCCCTCGCTGCTGGCCGAATCGCACGCGGCCGAGGCCGGCGCTGCGATGGTGGTTGGCCTCTGACCTGGCCACTACCACCTCGAGCCTGCAGGGGACGATACGCAGGGGGTGCGGCGCGAACGTTGGCACGACGAAGCACCTCAAACTGTTCGTGCAGCGCCCTCTGGTTATTGACCAGAGTAACCGTCTCCTGGAGGTGTCTACATCCCTCACCTCCAAAGAGACCAGGACCTGTCATAGGCGTACGTAGTAGCCTATTGTAGAGGTCCTGGGACGGGCACAGATTATCCAAGGCAAAAGTGCGCCTTGCCCGGACACTCCTGGTCACCGCCCGCGTCATACAGTCCAGAGCCAGGTTGATACCATCCTGGATGGCTCGCTGGACTGTGACCGGACTTGGCTGGCGCGATGCGGATGCTGTTACTACCCCTTGTAACAGCTGGGAGACGTGGGACAGAGCGGCAATCGAAGCCCTCCCACTCTCTTCCGCATCACGCAACGCGGCATTTGCCGAACGCAACGCGTTCGAGCACAAGACTCCCGTGTCAGAACGGGAGCCTGGCCGCGCATCCTCACCCAAAGCCGCGCGGTCATCCACGCTCGGCTTTGGTACCACACCGTACCGCTGGTAGTCCAGGGGCACGATACGGCAACGCCTGGCCACCTCGCGCGGGGCCTTAGCGAGACGTCCACTCGACTTAATGGACGTCTCCGCCGCCTCGAACATGTCAACGACATGCTCTACCAGCGGCAGAGAAGGCATAGCGTTAGCAGTAGGCTTACCAGCTAACCACGGCCTGTGTTCACGCTGGCTAGCCGACTGCTCCACGGGCAGATCTGGTCTAACACTCACCAGCCACTGGCAAGCGTCAGACCAATCCTCCTCCGTGGCTAGTTGCGAGCGCTCTACAAGACGGGGGCCTTCGTCTTCCTCCTGAGCACCAGCAACAGAGCTTGACGGCGGATACGCTGATATCCCTGGCAAGCCAGGGAGAGCATGCGGGCCTGATAATACCGGCATGCTAATCTCACTGGTTTGACCAGGAGCAGGCGCCGTGGTAGAGCGCGGGGCATATACCGCCCCACCACGGCCGCGGCCAGCACCAGCTACACTCTCGGCAAGCCGAGGTATGCGGTACCGCTGGCCTTCAGCGCCCAGGGCCACAGTCTGAACCGTGGATTCTACCCCTGGGATAGTAGACTCCGCCGCCTCGTCATAATCCATGGCCACATCTTCATACGGCGACCCTAACAGGTAATCATCATCCTCCTGGCCAGAAAGATTAGACTCCGGGTCAGCAAAGAGAGCTAACCCGGACTGGCCAGGGAAGGCGCCATACGAGGTACTGGCAGCCGCGGTGTGCGGATACCCCTGGACTGATGAGCAGCCCGCGGGTTCCAGCGACGACCGTCCACGGTCCCTATTGGGCGCGGCAATAAGCCTGCTGCCAGGGCCGTGGAACACCCCCTCTAATGGGGCCACCTCTGAATCTTCAAACAACGGAAGCGTTCTAAGGAACGTTGATTCAGAGGTGGGGATTACCTGCTCCGAAGCAGATGATGAGGTCAATAAAGGATTTGGTCCAGGAAGCATGCCACGAAGCAACTCTGGAACCAAATCCTTGATTGTCCTCCTCATCTCTCCCAACATCTCGGTCCGGAAGGCCTCCATGTCCACCGCGGACGAGGCCTTCCTCTTACCCTTCTTACTTACGACCTCTCTTTTCAGCTTCTTTTTCTCCTCCTCCAACTTGTCCTTCGCCTGCAAGCACAAGAATTCGGACATTAGCTCGCCCCCCCCAGTGCTTACATATCTCGCAATTAAGCAAGGGACCACAGGGGCTACACTGAAAACATAGATGAGGGCCAAACTTGTCCCTCAAAAATCGTCCACAGGACGCACAACCAGGTCTCTGAAAAAGGCCAAAGGACGAGGAGTATGAGCAAACTAGTTACGCTTAGAAACTAACCAACTCAAGAGAAGGAAATGATCATAAAGATCATAATTTTTATGAGAAACCAGCTTCGGACAACTTTAATTGTAATTAAAGAGCAAAGCTGATTATGACGTCATTAATCCTATGACAGGACAAAATCGATCCCAACAAACATCCCAGTGCAAGGACGAATTGTATCTTTAACCAGAACATGTGCAGAATGGACATTTCGACTACACAAGCATCAGATAAATACTGATAACAATGGCAAATAGTGTTAATTATCTCCCTTTCTCATATCAATAATTAATACCTGACACCTTGTCTAGACAAACCATCCAACCTGATGAACTGGAGAACTCCACCACTGAACGCCTCTTAACTCTCTCCACCTCAAGGGGAAGGAATTGGATCAAGAGGGCAAAGTGAGAAGACCTTTATAATAGGCCTCCAACTCACTGGGCATAGAATTTTTGGTTAGATAACCTAACAGTATTAGTAGGAAATGGAACCATGGTGGAGAGACACAAACCCTCTGCTGATGTCATGTCCTTATTTCTCCTTCACACAGACCTGTGGACATAAACACAAAGAGAGATTAGTCTTGTATAGCACCTAGTTGAAAAAACCCAACTAATTAAGGCGCTTATCACGTTTAGCGAGAGTCCCGGAAACACATTACAACGGGACAAAACTCGCTAATTTTACTAGAAGTCACCTGATTTAAAGGTCCAAGGCCCTCCTGTGGCGAAGTTACTCTATCTGCCATCTTTCTCAGGTATAAACTTCTAACAAACAGTCTCAAAAAACTTCGAAAAGAGTATAGAAAGTTCTTAACACAAAAGCATGTGTACACTCTCAGCCAATAAATTAGCAAAGAGGTAGTGCTAGTCTGCGCATGCGCGGTGGTGGGGCTGGCATCCGCCAGACTACGCTCTGACTCCCTGCCCAATAGGGGCACCTAACTGTTTTAATCTGAGTGTTTATTGAGTGAAAGCCAATATTTAGCAATATCAAAAGTATTAGGGAGGTAAGTATACTCTTGATGTGAAACACGTGAATAGTTTCAGAAAACATCTACAGGCAGGCAGGCATGCAGTGAGGCAAGCAGTCAGTCAGGCAGACAGTCAGTCAGGCAGACAGAATATGGGGCAACGTTTATGGATAAAAAAGGATTAATGGATGAATGAATAAATTAATAGACGAATGAATTACAGGATTAAATCTATTGCAATATGGAAATCTGGTGCCTAACAAATAACAGTGCATTCATAGAGTACATGCATACAATATATACATAGAGTGAATGTATATCATTCAATGTGATTGCAATTAGGCTAAAATATTTTCTAACACTGCTACTTTACTATGAATCAGATTTATTGTGCAGCTTATACATACAGCTTATGTAACATAAACATGGTGAAGCACTAGATGTGGTTAATGTACATTTAAATGGACCTTTCCATTTTTAGCTATGCCCGGCCCATCACTAGCTAAGCTCCACCCACACCTCGCTGTGTTGGGATTGATCGATCCCCGAATGCCCTAGCTATCAATTTCCTGAAAACTATACAGGGAAGCTGTTGAATATTTTGTAACTAATTTGACTGGGTGCTGTTGCTGCCTATGGCAGCAACAGCGCCCAGTCAAATTAGTTTCAAAATATTCAACAGAATATTTATTAAATAGTAAAAGCAAACAATTTGTTCAACAACGCATAGACCGTCTTCAAATATGCGTTTGTGACGTACTTATCGACGTCATTCATGATGTCATCCATTATGATGTCATTCTACACATCACGTAGATGATTATGACGTCATATGATGGGTGCATACTCTGGAAAGGTGAATTGAATAACTGTGCTAAATATTAACACATACACTTAAAGAAAAAATACAAGAATTCCACGGAATTAAATATCTCGCCTGTCTCCTGTTTGTCACAGTGGCATCGACCTTTGACCTTGTGACATCCATGTGCTCATGCTGCTTCCTAACATTATAGGTAACATATATTCAAGTTTTGTTCCAGTAGGATTAACCAATCCTGAAATATAAATGATTTGCTGGATGAAAAAACTTACGGTTGAAAAAGCAGAGGTCAAATAGCAATAATAGAATGGCCTTGACCTTTGACCTGGTGACATCCATGTCACCATCATGTATCCTCTTGGCATAAGCAAACATGTACCCAAGTTGTATTCCATTAGGGTCAAGCAATCCCGAAATATAATATGCTAAGATTTGTTAAGCCTAAAAACGTAACATTGAAAAATAACACAGATTTGTAGAGGCCAGAATGACCTTGACCAGTGACCTTGTGACTTCAGTGTCAGCATGCTGCTTCCGGACATTATAGGTAACAATGTATCCAAGTTTAGTTCCAATAGGATTAACCAATCCTGAAAGATAAGCCAAGAGGTTTTGCTAAACGCAAAAACTTTACATTGAAAAAACAGAGTTTTGTATTAAGTTCACAGTGACCTCAGTATCATCATACCGCATCCTAACAGCATAGGCAACCACATAGACAAGGTTAGTTGCAGTAGGATAAATTAATCCTGAAATATAAGCTGATAAGTTTGGTTAAATGCAAAAACTTAACATTGTTGACGCCGTCGCCGCCGTCGGAAAAGTGACGCATAATATGCCTCACTTTCTGCTTCGCAGGCGAGACAAAAACCACAAACTGAGCGGTTATCCAACACAACAACAATAAATGGACAAGAAAAATGTAAGCAGATAATGGATATCACATTAGAATTGCAGTCACAGGTATAGTTTTCAAGATGGCAGCTGGTTGTTAAATTTGATTTTAATTTGATGATTTGGGTGTCCTTAAATCTCACAGCTAGTTTAATGCAGCTCTGAAAATTTAGACCAATCATATAAAGTTTGGTAATATTATCACAAGAAAATGATTTTCAAGATGGTTGCCTGTTGCTCGTGTTCTTGTGACATTTTTTATGTGTGATTTTGAATGTCTTCCTCCACAGACCTAGAGTACATTGCACCTCTGATATGTCATTAATTAGCACTTGAAATACACTCCCGCACTCTGCATGGACAGACACATCTCATAATATACCTAACAAGTATCCTCTACAGATCTAAATTTGAAAGCTTAACATCAAGTTTTGTAACAACATCGCAGTGACTTTTATCTAGTCACCTCAATGTTACCATGTTGCTTCCTCCCTGTATATAATCAACCATATTGCCAAGCTTAGTTCCAATAAGATTAACCAATCTTAAAATATAAGCCAATATGATTTACTAGGCGCCAAAATTTAGTCTGGTCCATGGCAAATAGTCTCTATGGTCAAAGTGGCTTTCATCATCGACATCTAGGGGCCTCGTGACCATAGTGCTGCTTCCCAATGGTATAGCTAACTATGAATCCAAGTTTTGTTCCTATAGGGTCAACCAATTATGAAATATAAGCCAAGATAATTTGCTAAATGCAAAGCCTTAATGTTGACTCTCTCCACCATCATTGAAAAACAGATACATATACCTCGCACTTTGTTTTCATGTATGTAAATTATCAATTTTTAGCTGTGACTCGCAAACTATTATACATCTGTCTGTCTGTTGGTCATTCATTCATTTGGTCGGCTGGTCAATCGTTTTGACTATCTGTCGAATTTGACATTTCTGCAACTATAACATGTTGAACTTGTATTCTTCATACTTAATATTAAATTAGACATTCTGGTACTGCTTCACATGTGCACTGACCTTGGTATCATTTGCATTCAATTACTGTCTATAGCGCTCTCATCATATTCATGCATACTCCTTACAGTGTAACAGATTTACATGTGCATATGTGTATTATTGCACATGAGACAAACAGATGCCAGAAAGCATGTGAGTGAGTACAAGTAGAATGATGAGACAATACACAGTAGGCTTGCGCGATTTTTGATTTGAAACATCGCGATCGATTTTATGAAAAAAATCGCGATTTTCGATTAAATCGTAGGTCCAAATTCCCAAAAGTATAAACCGGGTTAACGTGACTCGTTTCCAGGAAGTTTAAATAAATCATACAAAAATAGCACAAAATTAGAACACATGATGATGTTCATGCGACGAATTCTTACCATCTTACGTCTATGCTTAATGTATATCTTATATCCATCATCGCGGGCGTGAAATTATTAATTGGGACCGCCTAAATATTGCGTATAGTTTAATAAACATTATTTAATTCACCAAAATTTGAGATAAAATGTCGCCAAGAAAAAAAAAAAATTACGTGATGCTTCCGCTTATAGCCTCCCTTTGTAGGACGAGTTTAGGTAATAACTGGAGTAACGCGAAGACGCTAATATTAGTAGCGCGGGAGATACTGCGCAATTCACATACATAGGATGGTAGCTTTGAGTAGGTACTAGTGTAACGGCGTAAACTCGTCCTATAGGGCTGTTTATAGTTGCTTTCAGAATGTACGATTTACATTTAAGCGTAATCAATAGAACGCACAGTTCAAAATCAAACAATCTGGAATGCTGTTGCTTTATTTTGTTTAAATTGACATGACAACCGAATCAAAAAGGAAAAATTATTAGACCGTCTGAAATTGCTAACTCTAGAATTAAACAGAATTATGTTCACTGATTGCCTAACACTCTGAAACTGTATATACTTGACATTTCACAACAGACTCAGGGTCTGCAGCGAAAGAAAAAAAATTATATGGCGATTCGCCGGAGTAACTAGCTGGTTTTCTCAATGACAAAGGTGTTACCTCGCTATTGTTAGCTTGTTTATTGTAGCGCTTTGTGTTGTGATTCGTAATTATTCGACACATGCATGGCACGGCGGGATATACACACAATGAACACAGGCGTGAATCGATTATAAGTATACTCATGTACTGATATAATGCGACGGAAAAGTACACACTTCAGGTTTTGCAAAAACATGAAATTTTTGACGATTTTCCGATATTTCCTCAATTAATTCGTAAAAATCGCGATTTTAAAAATAAATCGAACTTCACGATTAAATCGAAAAATCGCGCAAGCCTAATACACACAACATCCACTTTATGTACCTTAACTATGTGTGAGAAGAGCTAGATAATAAAAGAGTTAATTATTAAAATATGTTCAATTATTGTAGTATGATGGTTTTATTATCCACACATTTTGAAAAAATGTTGAGGATATTGTAATCACCTCCATCCGTCTGTCCATCTGTCTATCTGTCCGTCTGCCCGTCATGCTAACTCCTCCCAAACCGTTGGGTGGAATTGAACCAAATTTGGTATGTGGGTTACCCATAGGCATGCACTTTGTACGACAACATTTATCCTAGGCTCCGCCCCCAAAGGGGTGTTGCAGGGGTCAAAAGGTCAAATCAGTTGTAACGCAACTCCTCTGAAATCCTTAGACAGAACTCAACTAAATTTGATATCTGAGTTACCCACATGATTGCGGAGTGCAAGAGGCCATTTAGATTTGGCTCTGCCCCCAGGGGTTGTGGAGGGTGGGGGTCAAAAGGTCAAAGAATTTATTGTAATGCCACTCCTCTGACACTGTTGGATGGAATTCAACCAAATTTAGTATGTCAGTTACCTATATCAATGTGGAGTACATGAGCACATTTACATTTGGCCCCCCAACCCCTAGGGGTGGGGGATGGGGTCAAAAGGGCATGAAATTGATTGATTGAATCCTCTGACACTAATGGATGGAATTCAACCAAATTAGGTATGTGAGTTACCCATATGAGTGCAGAGTGCAAAATGATATGTACATTTGGCTCCGCCCCTGGGGGTGGGTTGTGGGATGTGTCAAAAGTTCAAAGCGGTGAATGTGTGGATTTGCGATGACGCGTCATTAACCGATCAATTTAGTTAAATGTTTAAATTGGGTAAAAGTCAATTTCTAAATAACAATCATTATTAGTAACCAATGGCAGCAACAGGTTTCTGTCGAACTAGTTTCAAAATATTCATGAGTCTTCCTATATGACTGTCTTGAAATTGAGACACTGGCAATGCAAGGGTTAATATAAATCAGTTGTCCTATGAAATGGCCTTTGGGACAATAAGGTGGTGTTTCTTTAAGATGCTGGCTTCATGACCAACCATCTTGAAGAACCACCACCTTGTGCGCGCACATGCACGCACACATACACACGCACACATCTCTCCACCCACCCCAAAAAAGCAAAAAAAAAGAACAAATAAAAGCAGGTCTTCGTTATGAGATATGTTTGCCTGTATCCATCAGAATACTTCAAAGGGGGCTTTGAGCACAAGAGTTTAACTCAGCATAATGTTGAAATCTAGCAGAACAAGGGTTAATCTCTAGCTAAAACAATTAGAAACACAGAAGGTATGAGAGTACAATCACCAAAAGATTATTAACCCTTTAACCCTCATATCAGCCAAAAGCGGCTTCAGCACTGGTCTTGAAAAATGTCCATATGCAAACCAAGTGAAACCTATTTTTTAAAATTTGCCACTGGAACGCGGCTCGATAACCGAGCCAGTCATTCCAGTGGTAAATTTTCAAAAATATGCTTCTCTTGGTCTGCAAATGGACATTTTCTATGAGAAAATTCTAATTTTATTGAACAAATTCGACGGTTAAAGGGTTAAACAGCTTAATGCATCGTTAATGTTACTCCTGAGGACCGAGCAGAAGATGCACATGACATATTATTCCCTACATAGAAGAGACACAGAGAGTATGATTATATTACCGTAATGG